>CAIGRP010064936.1:0-15461 GCA_903798385.1 Fraxinus cuspidata | reverse complement strand
ATATCACCTTTAAGAATTTATTACAACGTCATGCCTTGATGGTTTGTTCGACGCGAGGGGGAGCTCTCCACGTGGCAAAGAGATGGAGCCACGTGGCACCTTTTGTGGGGCCTCGGATTAAGATTGTAACAACCCCCATGATGCCTCCTACCACCATGAGGCCCTCTACGTTCACATAGGCCGTATACCACCATGAGGCCGTCGATCCCCATGAGGTCGTCTACAACCATGAGGCCCTCTACGTTTATATAGGCTGTCTACCACCATGAGGCCAACGCTACACTTAATCGTACAAATGGCAATGAGCTGGACGGGAACCGCTCAACGACAAACGTGGGCACAACCAACCGCTTGAAGAGTGGGGGTCATTCCATCAAAATGTGGGGGAAGTGAGAAGTGGCACGATTAACTGTTGAACGATGCGTTGTATCAGGTACCTATAAATGCCTCTAAGGTGAGAAAGGTATGTCTCTCTTGAAACCCGAACTGTCTGAATTACAATTATACTGTCTTCCTAATTTCCTAAACCAATTTCTGATTCTCACGCCGAATGTGGAATGAGGGAGAAAGCCCCGACCTCATTTTGCAGGTAACATTCACTAATCGGAGCAGCCGGAACACCCTACACGTCAAGGAGAACGCGGAAGTTTATCTCGCTATAATTTCACTGTGAGTAAATGCAAGTGACATCAAAATTTCCTTACGATTTTGGACAATTAAAATCATCAACTTTACGTCAAATTTTTTTTTTTTCAGCCAGTGTATCTTATACATACACCTTGAATATATGAAGAAGATATTGGCGAATACCGCATACGATCGATAAAAGAGTGCATGTAATCACATGAAAACAATGATTTAGTTGCTGACAAAAATGCAGCCACTCGACCATATCGGAATGGAATTTGATTTTCTGGGTTTTTAAGATTATCACTTGCTCTAGTTGAGATCAAGTAGATTTTGGGGGAGCTTCTGGGGACATTGGTTTGGAGTAGAATAAAAGCATGGAATTTGAACAAGGCCCCACCGGCACTATGTAAGCTTTAGTTGATTGTAACAAATTTATTAGTATATGTAAAACTAAAATCTCTACATCTTATCAAGTTTTACAAAATATAAAGATTAAGAATTTAATTGTCCAAAAGGGTCAAAATGGCAACTTATTTTAGAAGACTAAATTGAAATAAATAAATAGAATCTATAGTTGAAATTTTTAAATGAGATGGTTCGACATTGTGTTAGAACTTGCAAAAAATAGAGTTTAACAATCGTTGTTATCAATTTACCAAATTGAGCATTTGTTGGGCTTCTAATGATAAAATTGAATCTGACATGGGGGTTTGAACTCTAAAATTAAATAAATATGTGACTCCTTTTTAAAGTTCGAGTTTTTGACAAAATAACGCTCATGCATGCACAGCTATCTACCATCCGATAGTCAACTACTAACCCTAATGAGACCACTTTATGCATAATTAAACCAAAAATTGCACATTCAAATTAAATATGCCCAAAATGGCTACTTTTAGCACATGTTTGACATCCATTAAAATAAGCTTTTTGTGAAAAATGAATTTTAAAATAGTGTTTTTTTTGGAGAATGTGTAATTAAAAAGTAAAAAAAAAAAAAATTTATAGGTATATGTACAAAATATTTTATGTGTAAATGTGTGTTCGAAAATGAATTTGTAAAATAAAAAGGAAAAAAAAAAGGTTTTGATTTTATTGGATACAAGGGCTACGATAAGAATGTCATTTTCACCCCATACTTGATACCTGTGATATTGAAATCCACAAATTTTGCAGGAAAAATGAAAGATGGTGCAAAATCAATCCCAATGAGCCCACCTGCAAATTTTATCCATCGGATGGTATTGGAAACCTCAATTTACACAACCCAATGTTCAAAATCACCCTGGCCTTCTCTATATAAACCCAATGACCCCCCCAACCCTTTTCACCAAAATTTGAAGATCCCACTTTACTCAAACTCCAGATACAAAAAATGAAGTGTGTTGTCTTCTCTATGGTCCTTGTCCTCTCCCTTCTCTACTGCTTTGCTCATTTCAGCAATGCAGCCATTCCATGTGGCACGGTCGACATGAAGGCAGCTGCCTGTATCTCGTTTGCCACTGGGAAGGATGCGAAGCCGTCTGCTGCATGCTGCAGCAACCTGCAACAGCTTGCACAAAGCGTGAAATCTGTCGATGACAAGAAGGCCATCTGCCGGTGCCTCAAGGCCGGTGTCAAGAAGTTTGCTGGAGTTCAGGACAAGCTCTTGAGCCAGATCCCCAATGCTTGCAAGATCAAAGTTGGTTTCCCTGTTTCCATGAACACCAACTGTGAAACGTAAGTGCCAGCACCAACTGATCGAATTTCCTGTTTATGTATCATACTATTTTAAATATGAAATGGTCTAAAATCAATATTCGATTTGCAGGATCCACTGAGGCGCGCGCTTTGGAGATGACAAGATTGCGGTGAAGTTAGGAATGCAATAGCTGTTGAATAAGACGCACTGTTCTGTGCAAATCTTCACTGTTATATTGTATTGTACTATGGACTTAATTTAACTTCCAATTTAGATTCAAGAAGAGAAGTTTCATCCATTGGACACGCTACAGTATTTAATTACCATTCTACTTGGCTCCGGTAATCCTTAAGATTCATTATCCAGTAACGTGGTGCTCCATAAGTAACTAAAATAAGTGGACACCACAATTTTCTCAAGTATTATCATAGTTATTTTCTTACAGGAATACGCCTTTATCATAAATATAACCCAGAACAATGACGAAAATTCTCAGAAAAATTGAAGACACCCCAAGACAAACTGCAGATTTTTTTGTATAGAATTCCCGGCAAGAGATGATTCTTGATAAAAAGATAGAGATCTTCACAAGATATTGATTTACGCCGATGTGATCAAAATATAGATAAAATCACCACGGAATTTCTTGACCATCCCAGGCAAAAAACTTGCCATTGTCCGATCCCTTAGCATTGTTAATGATGCTCAATAGCTTCTGGACTGAGAACTCTTTGGTGAAGAGCTTTCCTTCTGGAACATTTACCTGAAATGGTCTAGATAAATCTGTATCTACGGTGCCAGGATGCAATAAAATGCATATAATTGGATCTTTCTTGCGTACAAATTCCACCGATACAGTCCTGGTCACTGCAAGCATTGAAGCATCGATACAGATGACCTTCCTTTTAGCATTAAAACATTACTAAGAAGACCAACATATATATAATGGATGACAGTGTCTATAAAAAGCATCATCACTTATAATAGCCCATGTTTGACAATCATTAAAATGAGTTTTGAAATAGTGATTTTTTGGAGAATGTGTAGTTAAAAAGTAGGAAAAAATTTTGGGCTTACGTGTAAAATATTTTATCATGAGAATATGTGGTTAAAAATGAATTTGAGAAAAAAGAGTTTTGTTTTAATGGTTGTAAAACAGTTCTTTTCAGATTCGAGTGAAGAGCATTATGCGTTAAAAAAAAGTATAAGACACAGAATAAGAGAAATTACAGTTTGAAAACAAATATGTCAAAATTCAAACAAGGGTACCAGAAAAAAGCAAAGATCCATACACTGATTAAGTGCAGTCTTAGATGCCCGATATGAATGCCATCCTCCAAGACGATTATCTCCAATTGATCCAACCCTTGCACTGATGTTGGCAACAATAGCAAAATCTCTTTTTGTCCCAGAGCCACCTCCAATCTTGAGCAAGGGCCACATGTGCTGTCCATGCGAATTATAAACCAGTAGGATTAGTTACCTAAATAAGTTTCTGAATTGAGGTAAGAATATAAGGAACGGGCTATTTTTCTTCAAAAATGGGAATGCAGGAACTTTACTCTTGAGAAATTGCAATACAATACTTGGTAAGAAATCAAACTATAATATGCGTCTGTGCTATATGCTAACACAATAAACGCGAGTAAATGAAGATATACTTAATTCCTGAGTAGGAAATTTGATTTCTGCCGAAGATCATTTGTAACTGAAACAATGCACCTTAAAACTAAGATAATGACAATGCATCGAAACCTAATTTATAATGTCTTTCTTAGCAGGAAAATGAAAGAAAAAGAGACACACACCTTGACAACCAAAACAGGACCAACAGCATTGATCTCATAAGCAAGAAGCAATGATGCTCTCTCTACTTTGCTCAATGTTGTTTCTGTACTGGAAGTGAATAAAATCATTTTACTGAGTCTAGAATGGACCAGTAAGCTAACTATAATAACATGTTAAAAATCATTTCACTGTCATAAAGGAACAAAGTTAAAATCTGATTCTGCATTTTGCCTTTCTGGATAATTTTTATGTTTTCACTGAAATACAAAAATCCAAAAATAAGAAATCAATAAACAATATCTACCTGGCTTTAGAACATCAGGTATTGAAAGAATGCCTGATGCATTAACAAGAAGATTTAGATAACCATACTTCTCTCTCAAGCACTTCGCTGTTTCCTGAAATTCGAGGTATACAGAATATGAAATGTATAGCATGCATAATAAAAACAAGCCCGAGAGGTTTGCTGAGAGTATGTAAAACTTACAACATTGAACAACAATGTGTTTGGCTAAGCTTAAAAAGTGCTCATAACATGCTAATATCATATAAAATAATCTACAAGTTGTTGCTCTGAGTTTGATATGTAACCCAATCAGCAAGCGGGAAGAGAGCTAGAATACCTCCATGGTGCTTTCAATTGTAAGATCCAACCTATGAATATCAAGGCGTTCAGCAAACTTATTCTTCAACTCCAAAAGTCCCGTTGCCCCATTAGGATTACGACATGTTGCAACAACGTAGCCTTTGTCGTTTTTCTCTAACAGTTGTCTAACCTAGACAAAAAAAAAAAAAACCAATTCAACCGTAACCAGCAAACAGTTGGCAGAATGATCGACACAAGGCATTCATTCCTATTTTGCTATGTAATTTCATTCAGACTGCAAGGATGGGAGACTACAACTAAGGGTATAAATTTTCTCTCTCTTCAGAAATTCACGACTCAAAGCTAAACAACAAAGACTTGTATGATTTCTAACAAAAGGTATAATTTAGTAATCAACTTGAACTTTCCCAAATCATCACAAGCAGTGTAGAAATACATTGAAGCCAATAAAATAAAGATTGTGCACGACTGCGGCGCAATGTTCATTTAAAATAGCAAATATCAAGAAGAAATGAATAATCTTGCCTAATCATAAGTCCTGAAGGCAGATACTAACACAACAAAAATTCAGAAGTTCCAAGAAATATATATAGCTTATCAAGGATAATATACAATTCCCAGTGCAGTATGCAGTGATTTTCTCCCTCTCACACACTAATTTTCTACCAAGCAGAAAAAAAAACAGTGTACAATTGAAAATAAGTCCAAGCCCATGTCTAGATCAAAAATTAAAATCACAATAAACATAATTATGGAGTTGAGAACAATGGGCTCACAAACTCAAGGCCAATGCCTCTGGAGGCACCTTGAATAATTGAAACGCCGCCTTCCCATCTCTTAACTGCAAACTTTGATGAACTTGAAAGCATGCAGGATCTTGACAACGGCATGAGATATGCGTTTGACATCAAAACCCGCTGTGCAATAAAGTTCAGCTTCATTGCACTTTGGTGAAAGTCAAGAATCTCCAATATTTTGATTTAGGACGTGCAGTTGTTCCTTTACCTTTAACCTTATAAAAAGTTCGAGCTGAATCCCCACTTATGGTCACCAGTTGTTCAAAAAAGCAACTTTAGGTTAAACTGGATCAAACCGTAGAAAATATCACGGGAGAGGATCCCGAACAAGCAGTTGCCAGCGCATGCGCCTACGGACCAAGCATACGGAGGTAAAACTGCCACGTCCTTGACTTAAGCCTCGGTTCTTCAACCTTTCACTAATGTAGTTTTTGGTCCTTCGCTTTCAATCGTGAGGTTTTGGATTCCAATATATATAAATTTGTGAATTTGAGTCCCTACGTGAAAGTCAATGTCGACGTTAAAATTGTATATGACTGAAAGTTGAGAATTAAGGACTTTGACAATTTTGTCCTCCATCTTTAAGTCACATGAAAATCAAAAGTGATTTCAACATTCAAATTGATGATTCCATAACATGAGAATTTAAATTTACAAATTTAAATAGGTTAAAAATCTAAAATTCCATTTTTAAAGGTTGAGGAGCAATAATATTAGTAAAAATATTAAGAAATTTAACCTAATAAAAGCATTTTCAATAGACTCTTGATTTTTAAAGAGTATATTTTGCAATTTAAAAAGTATCTATAAATTAGAGAATTAAATTTTTTTTTCAATATTCCAACAGCCTATTTATCTTTAGCACTTAATTTTATTACTCACAATGTATATTTATTATTTTTTTCTCATTTTTTGTTTTCACCAATTTCCTTCAAATTATTATATTATGTTTCTCGATTTTCATTGTATATATTTTTCGAGTACATTTAATTATAAAGTGTGAGTTTGTCTCTTTACATTTGGAAAGCCACATTGATCTTGATTTTTTTACCTCTGTTGTGGCCAACAGATCTCGAGTCTACTTTTGGTCACGTAAGCTCATTTCCTACACACTTGAACAAATCATCAGTCACTCGTGGCCTTTTTCGTTGATAAGGGGTGGCCGTGAGTACTCTGACGATTAAGTCAATCGACGGAAAGAAATATAACGTGTAGGATGAACTTTAAGGTGTAAGTCACAAAAGTGTTCGAACAACAGGAATATGTAAAAATATTGAGATGATAGCAATCTTACAAAGTTTTAGTATTAGAATTGCATTACCCTAGAATTGGCGCGAGTTGTGAGTTTTTATTGTGGCATTGCTTGAGTAGTAGTCGTTGGATAAAGAAGTGTGTAGCTTCATCCTCATGGTCTGAACGTACCATCACAAGTTATCACAATAAATGTTCTAGGCTCTACAATATTTAATGTTATCTGAAAGTAATCGCTCTATGGTTTTGTAAGCTAATAAGACTTAACACGACCTCTACCATAAGAGGTCAAATCCATCATTTTCATCGGATTTCTACCTTATTGGGGAACCTTTTTGATAGACCACGTGTTTGAATTTTCTATCATCATTTATATTCTTGCAGTATCACATTAATACATATTCACTTCAAAATAATTCAACATTTATTTTGAGTCGAGTTTTATATGAAAAGAGTTCAAAACATATGTAGGTTCGTTGGTTTACATAATTTGAAGTACTCATGTTACGAGACGTGGTTTTTGTATCTTGAAATACGAATATCGCAAAACGGTTGGCACCTGTGTAGGGCATTAGCATATTAAGGAAAACAGAGTACAACTCTTACCTCAATCGAATTCATATTCATACATTTCCCTTTTCTACTTTACATATTTGATTTCAATAAATCGAAATTATGTCCGATTTTATCCAGGTAAGATGTTGACTATTAGAATATAATTTATGCATGTCAATTTTCTCCACACTTTCGGTATAAACAATCTTATTTCACACTCTTATTTTAAGAGCCCAAAATCAATGTATCAACATCAGGAGGTGTGGGGGTTGGGATTATGCTTGCAAAATCTCAGGGTCGCTAATTACCCCATGAGTGGCTTGCAGTGCATATACCATAATACGTGGATACATAGATGATCAATTGCTTCGTGTGCTGCACCGCTTCTGCCCCTTTTATTTATTTTCTTTTAATATTTTATGTTTTTTATTTTTTATTAATGTATTCCAACATTAAATTTTAAATTATAGGTTGTCATTAATTTGTTTGAATTGATGATATCTAAATTGAAGTTAAATAATAGTCACTTATGTTAGAAATGATTTATATTAAAATTGATTTGAAGTGAAATACCGAGTTGGCATAATACAAACCAGTGTCAAAAAGATTTATACGAAAGATTTGTTTAAAGGAGAATTATTTTGGCTGCAAATTAAGACATCATAAAACTAAGGGTAATTAGGAAAAAAACATCCCTATCGAGTGCACTCGTTGTGGAAATAGTTCCTGTCATTTGAAACATGATATTTACACCTCATTTCAAATATTTCTTATGGAGTTGGTCATTTCCATCATGTTACGTTAAATCCTTTCGTGAAATATAGATAATTGGTGCAAAACGTCCCCACTATTTGCCTTCATTGCACAAATCGTTTATTTATTTTAATTTTGATATTTGAGCACTCGGATCAACCTTCATTTGCGTAAAAAGCCCTTATCGTTTATTTTTTCCATTAAAATATTGTACATTTACTAATTTACTCTCATCTTTAAATAAACAAATAGTAAAGAAAGAAATAATATAAAAATGCATCTAGAGTTTAAGTTTTTTAAATTACAAATGAGTTTCACGTAAAACAGTTTAACACAATCTAATATGAGGGTAAATTAGTCATTTTACAATATTTTAATGGAAAAAAATAGAGAGTAAGGACCTTTTGTATGGAGAAAGGTCAATTTGAGTGCTTAAGAAAAATTGAAATGATATGGAGGATTTGCACAATAAAGTTGAACGATATGGACATCTTACATCAATTACCCACGTTTCATGTAAAGGTTTAATAGAATATGACGGAAAGGACCAACCCTGCAAAAAAAAGTTTGAAACGTAAGTGTAAATGCCAAGTTTAAAACTATAGGAACCATTTTCTACAATGAGTGCAAACAATAGAAATGTTTTTTCGCTAATTACGTAAAACTAGCGAAGGATTTCTTGAATATTTAAATAGTAGATAATTAGCGAGCAGTAATATGTTATAGTTTGTTTTGTCAAAAATATGTAAATAGTAGATAATCAAGTCAATCTCTATCATGACGTAAAATTTTGGAAGCTTGTTGCGTATTTTCTATAGTAAGTCAACGATATCGTAACAAGTAATATAGTGGACTTTTGAGTCTGGATTATCGTTCCTACGAGGACTATACTTTAGACCTTAATTTACTTTTTTCTAACTCATATTTGATGAAAGTAAACAAAGATCGTTGATATAAATTTTTTATTTAAATAGTTTAATTTAATTAAAATGCACACAAAAAATTGTTGAGATTTTAAATAATGAAAGGAAATTAAGGACAAACAATTTCACTTATTGATCACCTTTAAGTCCTAATTCAAGATTCAAGAACCTAATGTAGTATTCGATCGAATTCTTCTATACTATTCAATTCATCCCTCTCGAGTTCTCATTGAGCTTATTTAACTATTTCAATTTTATATTCCTATGAGAATCTACCTTAGTTAAATAAAATATCAATTCTAAGAATTCATGTATGATCGCAATATTTAGTATATGTATCTCTACACGTTATACTAAATTACCGGATATTACTATATGGTCTAAATCTCAAACTCACCTCTCGATTCGTAAAAGATTCACAAAGTCATCAAATTAGTGATCAAGTAATTTAATGCATTAAACTCATAATAAAATCAACACTTGAATAATAAAATATCAAGCGTCTTGAATAAAAAACATAAAGGGTTTCAAGTAGATTACATTGTTCGCCCTAATATTAAGTTTAGCTATTCAAAATAAATGGAGAAGAAAAACTAAAAGTTGATATTGAGTACATCACCTAATTTTGACTATAGATGTAGAAAAAGAAATAAAGCTTGCACCAAGATCTTCTTCTTCTTCCAATCAATATTTCACAACTTGAATTCCTTGACGTTTTCTTCCCTGGAATTTGTGTTCTTAATCTCTAGTTGTATCTTTGTTTTTCAATTTGTGGAACCCTTCAAATTTCCTCATTTCTTCTCTTTTATACTCCCCTACACAATTTTCCAAAAATTGGACCTTTTTGAAGGCCTAAACATCATAACCCTAAATCTGGCGGCGGCAGCGCCTAGGCGTCGCGTTTCCTTCCTGTGTAGTGCCTAAGTGCTAGGTGCTACATCTTTGAAAAATATAATGTCTTCCGGGTAAACATAGCGCCTGAGTGCTAGGTTGTCGGCGCCTGGGCGCTGACTTTCTGTTCCAAATTATTCGTCTGTTTCAGTATTTTTGTCATACATTTTTTCTCTCAATATTCGATTAAGATGATTAAAATGCATTGGAAATGTAACTCAAAGGGTTACGACTTTGCTAGAAATATCTATTTTCCAATTCGAATGTTTACTAAACCAAAAATGGATCTCAATCTCCAAATGAAAATCTGGAACATTATTGTGCGGTTAAAAATTGATTTGTGAAATTATTTTGGTCATATTTTGCTCATTTTGACTTCTAATTGCATTCATTTGACCCCTAACATTCTCGAATCTTCATCGTGAGTTTCGGCACATTATTTGAGTATTTACATTTTAGTCCCTAAACTTTGGATATTGCCATTTTTCGCCATTTTTCACTTCTTTTCTCAAATTCTTCACCAAATATAAAGTTTTACTGACAAAGTTGCAATATAACATAAATTAGGTAAACTTTTATCAAAAGGACAATAAAATATCATCATTTAGGGTCTCGAATAAGTGTAGAAACTACACTTATCAAAGCTCTCATTTCATTCCAGATAAAAAAATATTAGTATTGTTTCTCCTCTGGTTCCCTCATTGACCTTGAAAATGGGATTGGAGGAAACCTTGGTGAGACATATTAGATGTGATTTGCATGCTTGTTTGTGCCTGTGTCTATTGAAAGAGAAGTTGCATGGTGGAATTATACTCAGTTATGCTCATCATGTTAGCGGCCATGGTGCCACTTTTTTGGTGAGGTGAGCAACAACCACCCTTCAACCTCTCAAGTGATGAGCTTGATGAATGTGGGTTCGAATCGACCGGACTTCATCCTTGGAGATCTCTCTCACCGCTCTTCGTGAGTTAACACAATTTCCTTCCCCTGCCACTCATTTTGCCAAGACACTATTTTTTTTCTTTGAAGGGGGTCTCCTTAAGTTGATTTCTTCAGAATCTCTTGTTCTTCCTTCAAGAACAAAATTTTTCACACTACCCTTTATTTCTTTAAGGATCAAAGGGTTGTAAATAAAGATTTCCTTGATTTTTCATCAAAACTGTAACTTGTTCTTTCTTCAAGAACAACATTTTTCTCAAAGGAGAATGGGATTGGTTTTTTGATAGGCTATTTCCTCACGGGATACACATGGTTAAAGTATGATTTTTCACAGACGGCGTCAATTTGTTGACCTTAAAAACTAGTGAGATACGTGGTCATCAAATCTTGGTTTCACTCTCACGTGTAATTTTGCTGCACATTTAAACAAAGTGTTGATGCTCATGCACGTATCTAAAGTGGTAGGGAGGCGGTCGCAGACGCTCTGATGCTCAAGTCAGTCAACGGTGAAGGATATTTTTAAGTGTGTAATATTCAATGAACGTAAGTAATAAAAACTAGATTGAAGAGAGAATACCAAACAATATATTGTGAATATGTGAAATTGTATTATATTTGGGAGAGTGTGAGCTTTTATATTAGAAATGAATAAATGGCGTCCATTGATGCCTGACACATTGTATCATCTCAACATGTCATGGGTTAAGTTTGATAGGTGTCAATCCTAGCTATCCTAGGTACTTCGTCATCTTAAATGACCTAATAAGTAACAACCTTATGTCATAGGCCCGTCATTTGAAAAGTGAACTGTAAAGTTGATTGATAGTGTCGCTATAGAGCTGTCAAATATGTTAATGACAAGGAATATCTCTTGGCTGAAGCAATGTTTGAAGCTGCCTTGTGAAGGCTTTTCACTTCGAAAATACACTCCAGCAACTTGTAGTGCCTTGCCTTAGGCATGACACTTCGAATAAGGTGTAGTCACTTCAGACAAGACACATAAACCACCTCGCATTGTGCTCAACTGCCTTGATCTAAGCTTAGGTGGGTTAGATGGTGTGGAGTTCGGGTCTTACATAGATGCTTACTCTTTCCTAGTTGGCTGCCACATGACCTACCTCATTGGGCGAGGCATAACATTGTATATGATAAAAGAGGGACACAAGATAAAAATGAGAATATAGCATATAAAATAAAATAAATAAAGCCAAATTTCTTAAAATGCGATAAGATGGAATTTTTTTACTAAAAGGCTAGAAATGATGTTGGATTGTTTAATGTAGATTTTTTTAGAATTAATTTTGAGAAAAGTGATATTTTTGGAAAATATGTGATTAAAATATACGAAAAAATTATGAATCCACTTGTAAAATTATTTTTTGAAAGAATGTGTTGGTAAAAATACATTTGAAAAAAATAAAGAATCTATACCATAAGGACAAATTTATTGATTTGGGATTTGGCAAGTCTTAAAGAGTAGTGATGTCAGGTCAAGCAACTTTGTGATTTTATTTCCTAAAGTTTTACCAATAAAATATATAAAAAGCTAAAATATAATTGACTTATTGCTAATTAAGCTGACGTTTTATAGAAAATGTTCATGTATCTAACCAGTACGTCACACTATCAACTCACATTACGCTTCAAAATTATATTGCGCCATTTTTTTTGTATTTCTACACAGTCCTTTCAACTCAATCCACTTGAAATAAGTTATGCCAAATTAGAAAATAGTCGAATATGCACAATTTACACGTCTTATCATGATCTTGGCACATAGATTTATCGCCACAAGTTCTAAAACACTCAAATATTTGGTCATGCAATTGAGCTTTATAAGCTATTTATTTCCCATCAAAATCATTCTTCAACAGTAACTCCAATAAAACTCAAAAATTCTATCAAACACATAATTACATTCTTCCAGTCAATCAGATTGAGAAAAATATACCAACTTTACACTTTCTTTATTTTCATTTTCCCCTTGTAAGGAAGTGACTTCAGTTGATATAGGTGTAATTTATATTTTATGAAAGTGGACAGATTTGACAAAACCTAAGGTCACTATTTACCAAATAATAATTCATGGAGAAGTGCTTTTGTCACAAGAGGAGTCACTAAGTCTATATAGTACATCATGAACCCAATCAAATAAATATCGGCACTTGGCACTTGGCACTTGGAACAAATTATAGTACAACTATTTAAAGTATTATGCATTTAATAATAATAATAATAATAATAATAATAATAATAATAATTCAACATTGAGTTTATTCTTGAAATAATGTTATTTGTACCTAAACAGTTACATAATGATTTACTTATGGATGACGTGTCAAAAAGATAGTGAATAAGTTTTTTTTTTATTTAGTTGAAGAAATTCTGATCTAAACATATCTCACCACATCATGTGTATATAAATCATTATATAAATATATTATGTACATATAGCACAATCGTTATTCTTGTATGTGTTAGATGACGTATAAGTCTTGTAGGATTAATTATTTGTGTTTAGATTATAAAATCTATAGAAAAATATATATTATACAAAATGGGTGTGTGCATAGGTGAATTGATGCATGCTAGATGGGCGACATGAATAGCTTACTACAGCATGTTAACAGTACTGATATTCGATAGTGACGAGTGGAGTGCTAGAAATAGTGTTATCTATCATATTTCAATATACTCCATCTATTAACGAGATAATAATTATATAATCCAAAATTTGTACGAAATACTATGAAATAAGAGGAGTACAAAAGTGCCCAAGTGTATAGTAAAGATCATAAATGCGAAATACTATATGAAAAATAGACAATAATGTAGAGGAAGAATTATCTCACGAAAAGGCAATGCCTGGTAGTTGCTCAAATCTGCACAAAACTATTTTATTCAGATCTATTTAATTATATATAAAACATTAATCTCGCACCAATCTGGTTTAAAAGGCTAGAGAGAGTGATGCCAATGCAGATATGTTTGGCTAACTTGTAAGTAATTTATAAATTAAACATAAAAGGTCAAAATTTTGGCTCAATTATAAATAATTTATATAAATGGTCAAGTTTTATTTCAATCATATATTAATTTCAATGAACTCACAAGTGCTATCCATTTAATCATCATTTTTTATTTAAATAAAAATTAAACCGTTTATAAATTCTTCCGAAATGAAAGCTAAGTATCATTGTGAGTTAAAATGAAATATAGATATTTGTCTCTACTAATTTAGGTCTGCAATAGTAACATGATTATTCGATAGAGTAATACTATTCAGAACTACTGGTGTTACAACACCAATTTAGGCGACACTTAAATAAAAATCATAATTAAATGACATTTAATTAATATATCACATAATGCCACATAGATTGGTGTTCGGGTGTTCAACGCCACTGGTGGTCCAATATCATTATTGCTAGATAGCTCTATTATATTCAATATGATATTTGGTGTGTTTTTCTTCCTCCAATGATCGCGACGCTCAACTAATTCAATGCTTGCAAAAGTACCGAGACTATCTCCTTTGTAGCCTTTCAACTGTAAAAATCGAAATGGATAGAAGAGAAAAGTATACGAATGTAAAAAATCTTGAAATAGGTAGCAAATCTAGGGATCGAATCCTCCTAATGGCTCTCTAGATGAGGAATAGGTAGGTTTTGCTACATGTATATCAAGGATTAAATCAAATGTTACATAATGTACAAGTGGCATTATGTAATTGGTTGGTAGAAATAAAACGATTTTCACTAATCAATTATATAATGTCACTTGTACATTATATAATTCTTGATGTAACATTTGATGTACAAGTAGAATAATCATAATTCTAATGCCCTAGAAGTCCAACGAAATTGCCTTTGGTGTCGTTCCATCCCATCTCATCCCATCATGCATAATCTCAACATTCATTCAACATGAACAACTAGTATCATTGGAAAATATGAATATATCAAAGTAACTAATAACATTTAAAAATCCAAACCAATTGAAACCACATATAGTAACATGGCTATATTATAAAAGAGAAAGCGGAGAAACCGAAGGCTTGTAATACCAGCTTCCTCCTCTAAATTTGATACATATACACAATGACTCGATAACAAATGTCATAAATTATAAGTTATAATCATTCTCACTTGGAGGGAAACCCAATTTCACGAAGGCAACCCTTTTCCTCTTCAGCATTAAAACATATCACTCCTACTTCCTCTTTCGTAGAAAACAAGTTTCCCCCAACTCCGGCAACTAGGTTCTGAACCCCAACAACGATATTTCCGACCAATGAAGAGGAGGGATTGTTGGCGAATTTCGACGACCTGCACTTCTCCGATTAGAGGGAAGAATAAATTATTTTTGCCCAATTCAGAAACTCGTAGAATTCAGAATCAGAATCCCAGCCAGTACATATAAAGGTGTGATCACTACAAATCGATTTAAGACGACAAGCTTGAACTATAATTTGAAGTGATTAAGCATTTGAGAAACTTGTGTTGGGCGCTAAAATTATAGATTTTGGAGGATAAATACTAGGGTTTTGGAAGGAAAGTTAATGCATTTTTCCATTATCTAGTCATTTTTTCATTTTTAGAGAGAAAAGTGATGTACAGAGTTGGGATTTTGGAAGCAAATCAACT
>CAIGRP010064931.1:0-12417 GCA_903798385.1 Fraxinus cuspidata | reverse complement strand
TCAAATACCTATTTAAAAAAAAAAACGGGGACACACCCCCTCCCCGCCCCGCCCCGCCCCGCCTTAAACGGGTAACGGGGCGGGGACGTGGCGGGGATTTTCTTAGCGGGGCGGGGGCCCTGCCCCGTTGCCATCCCTAGATGGAATATGACGAATTTACGAAATTTGAAACTATATTGAAGTTGAGTTATCCAATAATTTCCCGTCCCCCGCCCTGCCCCGTTGCCATCCCTAGATGGAATATGACGAATTTACGAAATTTGAAACTATATTGAAGTTGAGTTATCCAATAATTTCAAATTTATTACATGTCCTCCTAGGTACAATGATATTCGGAACATGCACTTCAGACATTAGTGTTAGTTTTCAATTTGGTCGACTATATAATATTTTAGCTGACCAAATATAGACATACTATGTTTTATTCAATTTAACTTTTCATTTATAGAATAAGAAAATAAAACATACAAACTCTGTAAATGTAATCCCATAGCAGATAGAGACAAAGTAAACAATGACCAGGCAAGCATTCTCAACTATACAATTGAAGTCTCTCATTTTTGTCAAATAGCAGCATCGATGGCGGATCCTTAATGACCTATGTACATCAATTACATACAAATATTGTGTTGTACGAAGCTTAATTTTTTTAAATAATAATTAATAAATGATTTTCTGGGTGGAAGAGTGGCAGTGGAAGAAGGGATGTTATACGTCGTTGATTCTGACCATCTCAGGCTCAGGTTTAAGTTCAGGCTCAGTAGCTTAACAAACTTGGGTCAGATAGTTTAGTGCAAATGTAGGAGGGGATTAAATTCCAATTATGAATTACAATTAACATGTTAAATCACCAACTACTCTTTGCTAAAAATTATGCAAGTGACTAAACAATAATTCAAGAACAAAGAACAACCAATTCAGGTATTCACATTCAAGAAGTACTTGATTCTCTTTCGGATTGACCTTGAAAGGAGAAGGCACTATACATTACAATAGGCAATTTTAACTCTCTTTTTACATAGGTAATTGTATGAACGGGAACGATGCTTCGACCATAATATCAGAGACGTGCTCTGCTGTGCTAACAGATTGAAAAAGAATTACATTACATAACCAAAATTTCAGATTGTACAATTTTTATATGTTATCATGGTTCTTAGAGTTTCAAGTTTGTACAAAGAAGCTTGTGGCAATGAAAATACAGTATAAATGTAAATAAATAAAAAAAAATTGTAATCTTTATGTGGCTTCTATCCTTGAACGGATAAATAATCATATATCAAAAGTTGGGACCTCAGAATCAAAACCATGTATTGCCTGGTAACTTAAACGTGCAAAAATATTCCGATATGGATCGTTTTCTCTTTTATCCTTCAAATAAGCTATGCATCTTTCAACCTCATTTTTCACTTCTGAATACAATTCATCAGCTTTTTCTCTGCTTTTCAATTCCTGCTTCCTTTCTGCAACACAATTTAAAAGCTACATTAAATCCAAATGAATGTACTCGATCAGAACCTCAAAAAATTAAGAGAAATGAAGAATACCACCTTCTGTCTCTATTGCCTTCCCAAAGTAGAAATAAAAGCGGCCCGGAAGTTTGGGTAGAATTATTGGAAGGTGTACTTCTTGGTTTGAGACCTCTCCTTCAGCATCGGTCCTATGTTTATACATTCACAACAATATTTCAAAGTAATTTATGTCAAAAGTCTGTGCATAATTAGACTTGAGGCAATTATGGCAATTAGCTCTTCCAACTGTGTTTTGGAAAGTGGTAAAACATGCTATTGTGACATCTTGCCAGAGTATAGGAAAAGAAATCTGCACAATTATTCAATTACCTCAACTTCACTGCCTCATCCGTTAACTTCTCTATACCGGCCTTGAAATACGGTATCTTGCTCAGGTCATCATAGTCCAAGAGTAACTGATGAAAAAAGGAAAAAAAATCCACTTCTTTATTAGAGAAGGACCTATACTAAAAGAATTCACAAGAGTCCATATAAGCACATCTAGCATCAGTTGACGTGTAAATATGTAAGAAGAGTAAAACAAGAAACACAACAGATTAATCCAAATTCTTCAACTCAGTCCAGCAATATAACCTCAGTTCCAAAATTAAAATTTATAATGTAAAAATGTTGCAGAAATTTATTAACTTGCCAGACGTAATGTGATCCATTTGCATTAATCTTTCATGGTGCCATTATTTGTACTCCACTATCATACTTTCAAATTAATCTCATGAAGTTCACTTTTCACCAATTTCAGGGACCACGACCGTATAATTCACGTACATTCTCCTTCAGAGAAAATTTCAGATTATGTTGACAGGATTTACATTTTCATAAAGCTGAGACTTCTATTTGATTTAGTTACCATCTTAATAATTCCTACTTAGAAGAGCAGCAGCGATTATACTGTAAAATATATAAGCTAGAGGAAGTCAAACTTCTCAGCTTACTTGACCAACATCATCTTCCCCGACAACACCAAAAGGTATAATTTTCGCTCCAAATCTTGCTGCCATCCTGACAAACTCTGATTGTTCTGGCCAAAACAACTTGTACTCCTCACCCTGAACGGTACAAATAACTAATTACAGAAAAAATTACACAACAAAGAAGAGATGAAAAATGACAGCTGTGTATTTGAAGAAATGTACTTCGACATAGTAAAGATAGATAATTCATGAAAAATATTTCCAAATTTGATATATAATAAATATATTATATATATATACACACGACAAGAATTCATCTGAAAAAATTATGGCCCATTACTTGGTCAAAAAATGTCCTGGTAAAATTTCAAACAAGCAAGCTGTGACAAGATGATTTATGCTTCCACAGGCAAGCAGCAGATAGCACACACTTGCTTAGGATATAGGGTTATTGTAATTTTATCATGGAGACACTGTAGAAGAGGTTATAATACTGCACTACCTTCCGATGAAGAGCCTCCCGCATTCCTCCTGGATACAGCAGGACATGGGAATTCGATGAAAAAAGTTTATAGAAATTAGTTGCTGATACAGGAACCGCCCCCATCTTTCTGTATGTATCATAAGATGACAGCTCGGGTAATAATCCATCCTTTAACTTGGTGAACATCATTGGATGTGCTATGCCTCTCACGAGAATATTTCTTTCAATCCAAAACCGGGATACCAGAGGAACTAGTTCAAATCCAAGCATCATGTGATAACCAACAAGCAATACTGGTCCTTCAGAAGGAATGCCTGCAAGTCCTCGCACAACTTTTCCACTTTCCAAGGTTGAGAGCATTACAGGATTCATAGCAACCTCAGTCCATCTGAAAACAATGGAGTAGGATGAATTAAGAGAGAATTCATGAAGAAATTGTTCAAAAAAGGCTGGAATGGTCTTTGACCGATTTACTGATAATGGAGCTCACAGAAGAAACAAATATATATACATACTCATGTTAGTAACTACAATCACATGATTGTCCTCCATGAATACAAATTGACAGTTCAGAGAAAAATAAATTAGTATACCTCTACCAGCTATGTTAAATGATAAAATGCGTAGTTTCGTGAACCTAAATGAACTAAAAGATAAATAAAAACAGACAGATATCCTACACAAACACCATTTCCTGACGGTGGTGCTGCGTGTGTGCATTAATGGAACCTTTATATGGTGGGACTTGTTCGGTCATTTAACAAAGAAAGATGGACTGTCATGCTTGAACTGATAAACTCATAGGTTCAAAACAAAGATCAGGCCATGAAGGAAGGTTAAATCGCTTTATATCATGGGTGCAGGATTCTTTGAAAAGGTGTGGGCTGACTTGGAGACCTGGACCTTGGCTTTGCAATGAAAGAAGGGAAGCTCAAAGAGCTTATGCTGCAGCATTTGGTGTTAATGATAATCAGAATATCGCAGGCAAGAAACAAACCAGCTTATATACTAGCGAATTGTGAGAAACATCAATTACCTATGAGGTTCATAGATTTTTCTAAACTGAGAAGGGCTTGGTGGTAAATAATCGAAGACATAGTCACGGTGTCTTCTTCGGCGATAAAAACTGGCACCCATTAGGATTGTAACCAAATCGAATCCATCTTCCTGCAAATGAACAGACTTTCCTTTCAGATCTGCAAATAAAAATGCAATAGAAGGTGATAAAACTAAGTATATTAACTGATAATTTGTGCCTAACAGCCTGTGTTCTCTCTGTAAAATCAAGCCTGCAGAAACAGTAATTATCAGAAAACGGAAGAGAATCATAGTCAATCCATGGCATGGTAAAGAAACCAGGTTGTACTTTATTTCTTTTGCTTCAATCGTATAATGCCTTTGTGCTCTGCCTCTTGGATAACTATTCTATACATACTAGAAGCATAAAAAAATTCGATATTTAATATAATTATAGAATATGTCACGATTATTGCAACTGTCAGAAAGTGATCTTTGCCGAGGTGGATTTTAGTGCCTAAACCTTTTCCAAACAGTACGTGTAGTGCGTGGGGGGAGAGAGAGTGCATCAGCATACCAAGAAGAGGGCATGACCACTGTCATTAAATGTGCGGATCTCGCAATTCGGCAACATCTGACGGAGTCTTTCACCTTCCTCTCTACTTGGAAGTAACTGATCCTGTCCACTGCAACAGTAGAAATCCAGCCCCATGATATAGAAAGGTATTTAACGAAAATAGAAAATAACACGAAACAAATGTTTTAAGTTTTAATACTAAGAAGAAAACAAAAGGAACAAGGAGTTGAGTTTTGCATTCAGCAGTCTCAAGATGAATGAGGCCTGATATAAAATATATTCAACCCAAGAAAAGCAGATAAAAATTTCATTGTAGAGAGAAAAAGCTCAACTCAGTGACTAAAGAGAAGTCAGCAAAAGACTGAATGATTGTAAGAAAAATCAAATCAAACTATACAGTCAAATTAGAAGGGCTGAACAGTTGGACAACCTCGTAAGTATCAGTGTTTTAGCTTTGACAGCATGAAGACGTGAATTGGCAGATGCTGCAGCTGATTTGAGCATGTTCAGCTTCCAGTGAATCGTCTCTACGTTCAAAAGCTCAGCCAGGACCTGTGCCGCTAATCATCATTTTCTTGAATACAATAGATGAGAATATCGAGAATTCTATAACAAGTACAAAATTGACCAGCTGAAATCTTAAAGAAACAAAGTCAGCTTGATCTGAAAATCTACAGATCTTGCAATTACAAGGAATGAAACAACACTTCAGCAATGGAGAAACCAACTCCATGATTATTTTATATTTTAGGCATGGGATAAAAGGTGCATCACAGTCATGATGAGAAAAAGAAACTAGATGCTATGCAGAAGGCAGCAATGTATATGTCAAAAAAGTATTGTTGAAGTCAGCATCCCTGTCTAGACATGTTAGAGTGCATTCATGATGATGAAAAGGCACTCTACATGATATATACAGTAAGCCATCAAACCATATGTCAAAAATGGTATCATTAATGTAACCAGCCAGCTTCTATGCATAGACCTATTAGAGGGAGACTTTGCTTCATAACTTATTCTCTCAAATTTGAATCTTACTGAAAGATAAGACGAAAATGCTACAGCACCCTTGGATAGCTCTCCAACTGTTTGCTCCAAAGGAAGTCTTTTCTCCATGGTTGCCATCAGTAACGTTGATGGGATACCTAATTAATGAAAGTTGCCTTTTCAATAATAACATTTCAAGTAAACAAAAGTGTTCCGTGCTCTTCATCATAATAATTATTTTAAAATTCTTTCTTTAGAAGTGAAGATTTGACTTATATTTTGCATGAAAAGGCAAAAATTTATCAATTCTTCAATGTGAATATCGTCAACTAATCTAAGATTCTAGAAACCGTTCATAGAAACAAGATCCTAACTATGCATTACAAATTTGTAGTTTAAAGAAAAGCCGGCGCATTCATTTTCTGATCTAAATGAAGGGAAGATATTTTTAATAAAAGAAACTCATGTGCGCGAAAGATACAGCTTTTGTAGGACTTCATTAATATCCTTGTTCTTTTTGTTACGAAATTAACCTCCAAGCCAAATTTTAAGTTCCAATATGAGTTCTCCTAGGGACATAACCCTTATTTCAAACTCCCTGTTACATAGCTCATTGTCTATTCTAAAATGCATTTAGATACTTGCACATCAATATGGAAAAAGAGATATTAAATTTGGAGTAAAGAACCATTAGACATTATACATATGAATTTTATATCAACCCATGGTTAGACTATAGACAGCTTCATGGATGCATGGCCACTTCAAGTCAAATTTTGGAAAGAGATATTAAGGCAAGAGAACCTGTCATTAAACTCAGCATGTAAGGCAAGCCAGCACGGAGCTGCTCGGGCAGCATTAAAGACAAAGGTATTAAAGTTTGCAGCTGTGATTTGTCGAAAGATGTAGCTGCATGAAGACATTGAGTAGATGAAAATCAAACTCTCTTATGCACATACTACAGTATTTTAGTACCTAATAAACACCAACCTGGATTAGCTAAAACAACTACAAGGTCAATGTCTGGAGTACGGGCAGCCACAGCTAGTGCAAGACATCCCCCCAGAGATTCTCCAACAAGATATATTGGTCTATTTTGTGAACGTCGATACTCCGACCTAACTATGCTTTCAACAAGCTTCACCAGGTCTGCATATTGAAGGGACATTTAGAAAAAATAGATTATCTTCTTATGTACTGCCTTAAAAAAGAATAGCAATATATAGTTTCAATATATAATACTCAACACCACGGGAATATGCCAGCAAGGCAGTTCCTTTTTAGAGAAAAAGAGAGACCTTTAAATGATGTTCGATCCATAACGGGAATATGCAAGCACCATATATCAAATATCCTTCATGTAACAAAAATAAAAAGGATTAGATGTCGCACGATAACATATTATGAAAGACAAAGAGACATATTAATTACAGTTGTCAATAATTGACAATGGATATTACGGGAACTTAAATACATCGAAACTTACTTTCCCAGTCTTTCATGATGCAAGGTAAGTCCAAGTCCAACACCGTCGATCCCTGTAAACTTCAAACAAAATTTAATATTGCAAAATAGCAAATCAAGAAATGATTTGTAAGGTGATACTAATGAGCTCAATACAAACATTACGGAATATATTACCATCAAACCCATAAGTATTTACGATTAGTTTATTACCATTAAGAAATTACTCCTTATAGTGTTTAGTTCCAAATGAAAACATGAAAGAAATGAGTGAAAAAAACATAATTCATGGTGAAATTTACAATTTATACATTCACTTCCTTTCGTTTTTGTGACATTCTACCGAATTCGAAGATTTTCAAATTCGGTTTGGTTTGTACTTGAGAGAAAAGTGTGTAAATCCTTTTTTATCTTTTGAACTGTAGGAAAAAGGAGATTTGATAAGCTAAAACGTGCATAACTATTACATACATGACTTATAAAAAAATCTATTCAACCATCACATATGAAGAGATTAAGCGTCTCATCCTAATTTAAATATCCAAAATTTACGAACGATCATACTAGAATCCGCTGAATCTTTAGCTAAATTTAATGTTAGTACTGAAGTTAAACATTTACTTAGCCCCACTTTGTTGTGGCTTGAAAAGGTTGATAAAAATCCTAAGAGTTAATTTTAAGCACGTATTTTATGGAATCTTTGACTTTTATCAACTTTTCAATCATATGTTTGGTCACAAATCATCTAAAAATTTGATTTTTAGCTCCACCAAACAAAGACTTAGGTAATCGATAAATGTAAAGGACGATATGTGTCATTTCACATTTTTCATTAGTCAAATTAACAGAGTTTCGAGTTGAGTGACTAACTAAAAACCGAATGAATTTTAGTAATGTAGCTTTATCTAGTACAATGAAGAAGAAAACAAAAAGAAGATAAATCCCCTGGTAAACTAACGGGAAAAAGTAAGAAGAGATTTTGACCTGGCAGAAAAAGCAAGAGAGGAGAGTCTTTCAATCGAGCGCCGCACTCTAAAGGCGAAAACCACCGAGGAGGTCCACCGTCCGATCTGGCAATCAATTCTCTCGAAAGTTCTAAGTAATCTCTTAAACTCAAACCTCCACTCTGCGACTCGTCTTCTCTCATATTTGCCGTCGAGTTCTTGTTCTCGAAGGTTCCATTATGCCAAACGGTCGGAGCTCTTTGCCGTTGCTCTGGCTCGGTGAAAATAACTGACTCTACTGCTCTATTCGTTACCGATGCAAATACCGAGAGTTTCGGCCTTACGTCAGCCGGAAATATGTTACTTCGGAGAATCGGAGAGAAACCGGCGGCACAGACGCCGGTTCCGGTGGCTGCCATGCGATTTTATTGTTTTTATATTCTGTCTTTCTTCCTCAAGTAGTGGTTTGAATATACTGGCAAAGTTGAAAAGTTGTTCAATTTTTGTATGTGTAATGATAGGGAAAATAATGACTAAATTATAATGGCCAATCATACCACTTTAGTACTGAGAAAGGGGAAGAATTGTTGCGGAGGTCCCTAAATTATACATTTTTATGTAAATAGATAGATAATTTGACCCTTAATTCCGGGTACTTACTTCAACCTTTTATTTTCCTGGGAAATTTTCAATATTGAGCAAATAAAAAGTAAATTGAACTGAGAAGACATTGTGATATATTGTCCCTATATTTTTTTAGTTTCAATGCGTGGCTGGCTCTATCTTAGCCAATCACCGAAATTTTGTGTAATCTTGGAAATACTGATGGAGAGAGTACCAAGTTTTACTCCAAACACCACCAACTAAAATCCTATTATATATATTTTGTGCATTGTTATTTAAGTAATGCTCCTATAGACAATCGAGTAAGATGTAACATGTGACTATCTCCAATTTGTACCTATAACATAATTGTTATTATTTATGAGATTGGTAATTGAAGTATCTCCATTTAATAATATCAAATAAGAACATAAAAAATAAGTACACCGCTAAAATTACAAATTCACAAGAGAGCTATAATATTAGTGCTATTTGTCTCAACTTCTCCATGTATAAGCCAATCAATGATGCAAAGGTGGTTATGTGATTCATTAAGAAATACATATTCAATAAATATGGAGCACCTCGAGCTATGATAAGTGATGGTAGAACTCACTTTTGCAATCGATTATTAATGGCAATGCTTCACAAATATATGGTACAATATCGAATAACCACACTTTATCATCCTCGGACAAGTAAACATGTTGAAACTTCAACTAGACGACTAAAAAGAATATTGGAACTCATCGTAAATGCATCTCTCAAAGATTGGTCTAAAAAATTAGACTATGCATTGTGGGCTTATTGCACAACTTTCAGGATATTGATTGGAATGTCACCATACTGGATGGTGTATTGAAAAGTGTGGCACTTAACAGTAAAATTCGAGCACAAAGCATATTGGGCACTAAAGTAGCTGAATAAGGATTTAGAAAAGTCTAGGGAACAAGAATACTATAGCTACATGAATTTTAAAAATTCAAAAGAGAGACATATGAAATTGCAGCTATCTATAAAGAAAGAATGAAGTAATGGCACGACTAGAACACTCAACAAAGAGTATTCGGGGTTGGGGATCAAGTTCTCTTAAACAACTCCAGATTGAAACTTTTCCCAAGAAAGCTGAAATCAAGGTGGTTCGAACCTTTCACAATCAAATATTCCCTTACTGTACATTGAATCGTATCATCTAAAAATTTCAAGGTGAATGGGCAACGTGTCAAACATTATGTTGAGGACTTTTCAACAGCGAAAGATGCCTTTGAGATCATTGTTCCACACCTAAATCCGCCCACCTTCAAAAATCAAACCAAAAATCTATCCAAATATGTGGGCGCTTGATATAAGGCTCTCTTCAACCAGGATTTTGCTTGAGTTTTAGGAAAATAACATTCAACTCAACTTTGTGGTTGTAAGTCTTACATATATTCATTATTTCTTCAATTTTGGGTGTATTGATGAGAATTTGTGTAAGTTTATTACATCATACTTGATTGGGAAGAAGTTAGGACTTCTGATTTTGAGTTGTTGGTAGATTATTGATAGAGGCTTGATTTGGGAAGAAATAGGGGATTTGATTTTCAATGTTTGGAAGTTTAAGTTGTGCTTATAAAGTAATAGTAAAAAATCCTAGGAGAAAGTGGAATTTGGTTGTCAAATTTGGGATACATTGGAATTATGGGATGGAATTGAAGTCATTGTCATGGTTGAGATTGAGATTGATTGATTTCATCGAAGTATAGAGTGAAAATGATCAAAAAAGAGCTAGAAACGCAACCTCATCTTCTGTCTCTTTCAATAGGACAAAATTTATTAGTGTAGAGGTCGCATAACGATTCAACACTATGGTTGTACATAAGAATTGTACCAGAGACATAGGTTTTGACAATATATGAACGAGCATATAGAACAACAAGGGTGGGATTTGTTTGCAAAAAAAACAAAGAGCAGCATTAATATCGGTGGTAAGGGAATTTTATGCTAATCCTAAGAAGCACGTGAACTTTCGAGTGTTTGTGAGGGGTAAATGGATTACTTTTGATATAACTTCAGTTAATAGGTCCAATAATCTTCCGGATGTGGAAGAAAATGATTATTCAATGTTTTGTGAAAAGAACGTTGATCCCGATGAAATACTACTCGACACTAAGTGGTAATAGACTAAGACCGATGTGATTAATTTTCCTGCTTCAGGTATGATTTTGGAGTGTAAACCGTAGCATCATGCACAAATGAATGTGCAATCTTGAATTATGCTATTCAGTACGGCATGTCAATAGATGTTGGTCAGGTGATTCATAATAACATCATGCACACTCTGAGGATTTCAACCACTGGTGGCCTAGGGTACCCAACCTTGATTTACAAGTTATGGCAAAAGGGAGGTATTGTGACACACCCATCTAAAGAAGTAGTACACCTCAAACTAGCCCTCACACATATAGAACTTTGAAGTTTGTGTGGACAAGACTCTACTAGTACACCACTTCCTGTGGGAGAGGAACGACCATCCCGATCATACCGACCTTCCCAGTTAGTGATACAAGCACTAACCTTGCTATTAAGTTTCAAGTTATTTGACTATAAATGAATCAGATGTAGAATTCTATGTATGAGCGGTTCCACTATCAGAATGAATTCAATGCTGTATTGGCTTCCATATACTTAGATAGGGCATTTCCTCAACCATCATTACTCCCTGATTACACAGCCAACCCAATCCTACCTCACCACAACACCGAAGGCAACAAAGGCAATTAATGTATTCACTTAAGTAAGTCCTCCTCCTTTTTTTACTTTAACATTAGGGACAGTGTTTGATTTTAGTTTGGGAGGAGTGACAATAATTGCTTATTTGCTTAGTTATTAATTGCTTCTTTGTTATTTGCATAAAGTGTTTTGATTAAGTTTGTAAGAATAAAAAAAAAGGAAAAAGATTTGCATACTTATGTGAGATAGATAGCTTTGAAGGCTATGATGTATATTGATAAGTATAGTTTTTATACTNTGATTAAGTTTGTAAGAATAAAAAAAAAGGAAAAAGATTTGCATACTTATGTGAGATAGATAGCTTTGAAGGCTATGATGTATATTGATAAGTATAGTTTTTATACTTATTCGTGGCGCTAAATCATGATATTTTGTTGTCTTTTGAATTAAATTCTGTCTAATTTATGTTAAATTGTCATTTGTAGGTAAAACTTTATGTATAATGAAGAATTGAAGAAAAGAATGCAAAATAACGAGAAAATGACAAAATTCAAAGTGGGAGGACTAAATTGGCATGAGCTGCACAAATAAATTTATTTTAAGGATCAACTTGCAATACACAAAAGAATTGAGGACTTTAGAAAGAAGAATTATTTTAATTTTGTATTGGAAGTTAATTGGGCCTCAAATTGGATTTCTAAATGGACCAAATCATTGGTGATTTAGGTTATATATATTTATATATATATACACGCACAGGAGGGGGTAGTTGGGGGGAGCCGCATCAATTGAAGAAAAAAAAAACAGAAAGCAGCTACGTGGAGGAAGAAAAAGGGAGAGAGAAGAGAGAAAAGAAAGAGAAGAAAAGAAGAAAGAAAGAGAAGAAGGAAGAAGAGAGGAAGCCCCAACCATTGGTTTAATACACACACACACACACACATTGGCATAGACGGCTTTGGAAGAAGAAAACATTGGATTGTTTTGTTTGGAAAGTCAACAAAGGTGGTTATTTTTGGGAAGTTATACATATACACGCACACAAAGATGGAGGAAATTGAATTCTGAAGCTGGGCTGCTGGAGAAATATTTTGGAAAGTCAATCACGTTTCGTCAATTTTTGGTGATGTCTTTCCACTTTTACATATTTAAATTCAATATTATGAGTAGCTAAATATTTTTATTGTTA
>CAIGRP010064927.1:0-16514 GCA_903798385.1 Fraxinus cuspidata | reverse complement strand
TAGATTCAATTATTAGCCCTTGGGCTCCATTTTATAAGATAATGCATTTTTTAGTATTAAAAAGTAGGAGAATACGTGACTGAAAAATAAGAAAAAGTTTTGATTTTATGTATAAAATTATTGAATCACGCTACATGTACAATCTAGTTTATCAATATTGGTGACAACTCATACTGAACAACACCACATTCATCTATTTTATAAACTATTTTTTAAATTAATGACCCGAATTTTGACAACACTAACATTGTCAATCATTATTTTCAAGTATGATTGTACAAATAGTAAAATTGAAAGTTATTTTATGAGAGAATGTATAGTTAAAAATGAGTGTTGAAAAAATGAATTTTGAGAATAATGGGGCTCAAACGAGGTTTAATATCGAAGGCATATTCAAAGACATTCTAGACAAGTAATACTAGATAGAAATAGTTTGCGTACTAGATGAAATTTAAATTTATTTTTCTTCTATTAAACAATCTAATGTTGTTGAATTTTCTATACTATATATACTCTTTAAGAGTACTTGGATTTTATAGACCTCTTATACTATATTCTCATGACAACTTCAATACTAAAAGAGTCATAGTCTATGGCAATTTTAAAATTTTGAACATTCTAATTAAAACGATTACGTAACTTTTGATTGCTAAGAGTTAATTAACATAACATTCCTAGTCTCTTATAATATAATTCCTTCAACTATTTTAACAAGAACATTTTATATTTGTGGTTCTTATTTTAGGGCCATTGGCATGACTTTTGCTTTCTTTTTCTGTAGAAAAAAATTTCTGAGGAAATTATTTTAATTTTTGTTTGAATACTAATTTCAAAAAAAAGTTTTCTATTTTGAAGGTTCTTTAAAAGGAAGTCATATTTGACAAGTTTTCTTCAAAAACTCTTCTTCCTAACACTTTCTTAAAATTAGTCAAATGGATCCAAATGCTACGTTTAGATTTCAAAAGCACATTTTGGCTTCTCAAAAGCCATGCCAAATAGATCATTAGTATGACTTCTAGTACTACTATTATAAGCTAATCTCAAAACTTAGTGTGATATTATAGTTCAAAACTTACTAACGAGCAATCCGTTTACACCTCAAACGAGAAGTAGGATTTTAACGAACTAGTATCTTGCAAGAAAGAAGGGTACGACCCTAATATTGTGTTGGCAAATTCAAAGGTTTTTGGGTTTCTAGCAAAGAAAAGCATGGAAACTTGGCCATGGCGCAACACAACTAAAGTCATGTTTGATTACAATGAATTCCATAAAAAATATCATATCCGAGAAAAAACGAATTTCACTTTGACCATTTGATTACAACGTGGAAATGGAAATGAAAATCGAATTCCAAAGTACAACCACTTTAAGCTGTATTTTCTTTGTTTTCATTGAAAACATATTCTTATAGGTTTGGTGAGTTTTTATTTTCTAACTAATATGAAATTGAAATTCCTTTACACCTTTGCCTATCAAACGGACCCTAATAACTTCATTCCATTCACGGCAAGACAAAATGGAAAGACTAATTGATATTGTAAGATGAAACAGGAAGACTTGTATATATGTGTGTGTGTATCTACTACCAAACGGACTGATTAATAAAAATAATAGATCGTTTAATCGTGACAATGCATGCCTAAGATTAGAAATTATAAGAAGTAATGTTTACCTTAATTTCCAGAGTCTTAGGGTTTTGAGCATAATTTGAGCTGAAATAAGCTTCTGGACATCTTTCTACAACATTATTTTCCCTACAAAAAGGCAACCAAATTCTAGCGAATTCAGCAGCCTCCATGAAAGCAAACAGTGTAAGCTCTGATCCTCCATCATCCGACACATAAACCGACAGTTTTTCTGTCGGAAACTCATAAGCCATAACTGATACAGCTGTGTTAACAACGTTAATAGGTGGCTCTTTATATGGATCTGCAGTGCATATAAATATATCCATGGCCGGGAAATCTTTCCGGTCCAAGATTTTTTCGAGATTTTCCGGGTATTCTTGTCGAGTCACGGGATTCATGTGATATGATTGGGTTGTAGACCACATGTAGGCTAGAATAATATCAGAAACAGAAATAGTGAAGGATATGCAGAAAGATTTGAAGTTGGTGGATTGGAGGAGTGTGAGTGCATGGTGGTAGAATAAGGCCAAAGTAACAGCGGTGTAAGCCGCCGCGAATACACGGTTGAGGAACCTGCGGCGCAGCCGTCTGAGGGAGTGTAGACAGAGGTTGGTGGTGGCAGAAGACATTTCTTGGCTACCTCACTGGCTAGAAGTTAGTTATCTTTATAGGCCTCTCAAACACCCTCAGTAGAACCATCTCGTCTAGAAATTTTAAAAAATTATTGATATAAATTTTGTTATTGATTATTTGACACGAAATTGTACAAGTATTAGATTTTAATACAATTATTTCAATATAATTGAAATAAACGAAGAAGTTAGTTGCGATAAGCCATGTAAAAATTTATTGCGTATCTTCAAGACACATTATTATCCATCATTTCATCGCCGTGCATGTCTAGGGATAATCTCACATCGTATAAACACGAGAATATTGACCATCGTATAAAGATTTATGAAACTTCTTTAAATAAGATTGACATTTTAAAATGAAATTCAAACTTTTATATATTGGTTAATCAATTAAAATCTTATATACTTTCAATTTATAACTTAAAAGCATGTTTTGAAAGTGTGTATAAACGGTTTAAATTATAAATAAATAGAAATGGACTCTCGAGAAGTGAATAGCACTTATAGATTCCTCGAAATGAGTGGATAAACTCTATTGAAGTATTTATTAACACGAGTCAAATATTGGCTTATAAGTTAATTAAAAATTCACGAATCTTTAATATTATCCCTTAGACAAAAGTGAATATTGGATCAAATTTTATTGTGAAACTGTCTGTAGCTAAAATTATCACCCAGTTTGTTTCCCATTATTTGAACACGAGAATTAATTTTTTGACCCTTTTTTTCCAACACATGGGTCCTACGGAGAGATGGTGCAGTCAAAAGTTACGGCTGCTGCTACATGTAACTATTGAAATTTTCATTAAGAGGTAAAAAATTGGTCCCAAGCTATATTAAATATTGCACTTAAAATACTATAATTTTAGACAGGAATAATATTCTCCAGACCAAAACGGCAAGTTGGATGGATCTTCTCAAAATGGTAGGATATGTTATGGGAGTGATCAATGCTGTACGATTGCGATATCCCACCAATGAAATATGGGCATCAAGTGGTGGTGTTTATTTATGATTTGTGTGGTCCTACGTTATTACCTTTTGTCGTTGCCTTGGTTGCTTGCTAATTTCGATAGTATCAACTTGTTAGGGTTTTGTCGCGAACTTGCATTCCTGTCAAGTGTATGTGTGGCCATATTCGAATGGCTATTGACCATAAATATTTGAATTTTGTCACTTTATCAGAAAAAATGTAGTGACATAATTCAAGATAAAAGTAGATAATTTGATAAAAAAGTTGACAGACTTTAAATATTTTGGAGCTATCCATGGCACGTTTGTATTGAGTTGTGCTATGTTAACACGAGGCTTGACATAATGGGTGATCAAATGACGTCAAAGCGAATGTTAACATAGCACAACTCCGTTTGTATTAGGTCAAAACACATTTGATGACTTCTAGATGTTTTATGAATCAATTGCTCAAATCTCTAAAAATACACTATGTTCTAATTTTATTTTTTTTTTTTTTTAATTTAATCCAAAAACAAAATTTAGCTTTATAATATTGGACAAGCAAGGATCACTTAACAATTTTGTTATAAAACCATATTGCAAGGTCGAAGACTAATTCATTATTGGAATAATATGTTCTTTAATAGCTTCTGCTTAATTGCGATTATAGATGCTAATGAGTCAAGATGAATTGGCTTGACTCGCCCTTCCGAGGATCGGCTCAATTCATTTTGGGACAAGTCGAGCACAAACCAACTTGCCTATAAATATTCAAGCTCAGCTTGCCTATTATTGGGACGAGCCGAGCCATCCATTAAGAAAGTCAAGAAAAAAGATAAAAAAATAAATGGAAAATTGAATTGATTGTAGCTAGGTTATAGTAGGTGTTTGCAAAAGGCTCCAAAAGCAACTAGTTGACTTCGAGCTAGCTCGCGTGACACAGCTAACTTGGTTCGTGTGACACGTGTATGGAATTTTCTGGGCTCAATTTGCGCCTACATACCCCTACAAGACGAGACAAGATGCCCATGGGCACAAGCTCGAGCCCATTGCCGTCTCTAATTATGATATATCAATTAATTTGTGTAAGGTCAATATGTCAAATTTGATACGACAAGTACTTCGAAATCGACCACACAACACAAAAATTGCAATATAAGGTAAAAAGGGAACATATTAAAGAGCTAGATGACAACAATGGGTATGTAACACAAAACCCAAATATCAATATGCTATAGTGAAAAAAAAAAAAACACACGAAATTGTAGCGCGTCATGGGTGAAAATTGATCTTGCATCAAGGTAACGCTATCGGATTGAGCCAAAAATAAAATAAAATAAAAAGCTAGAAATTTTCAATATCAGATACAAACATATATTTACAACTATAGGAGAGACAATTTCTCATCCATATCACTAAAATCACCCCTACTGTACACAGATTCCGATTCTACTCAAATCATAAAATACAGTCTTGCTATACTTAAAGTCGGATCAAACGTGGTAATGATATGGAAATATTTCACATATTCTTCGTAATATTGTGTGATATTTTTCATATTATCTTTGGATTATTTCCATATCTTTAACAGAAAGATTCACAAAATTCACTAAAGCATCCTCGATGACACTACCACAAGACGATCCAACAACTGGAGAAACTTTCTAAAAGAGGGACTAACCAATTTCCAAATTTAAGGTAGCCTGCATCAATTTTGGTCACGGCATAAAAGAAGGTTGCTTCTACTTTGCATTTTCTTCACGTCTTGACAAGAACAAATGAGAATCCACCGCGCCATGTTACAGAATTCCCTACAAGAAAATAGCATTATATCAAATATGTAGGGCTTAGTTATTTTGTTTTTCTAAAATCTGTTAGGTGGTATCTAATCCTCCTTAGTAATTAGTAAACATGCATGAGGTTCCTCAGCAACTCCAGTTTGAATAGCATCATTGTGATATCATTGAAATATAGAGAATACTTACGGCCATGGATCATCTCCCATGAGCATCACATCACCTTCGTCATCCCTAAAAAATATTTCCCATTTTTTTTGGGGCCACAGCTCTCCCTTGATTCCAAACATCTCTTCCAGTTCACTTATAAGTTCGCCATACCCCTTCAATGCAGTCAAGTCCACCTCAAAATGTAATGTGACCCCTTGCATATGGACCTTCTCAAAGGAATACGATACCAAAAGCATAAACTACGAATCAAGTACTTTTCAAGGCAATTAGTGTTGAATCACTAAGATATTATAGTTAAGAAAGTGCTATAGAGCAAGTTTGGCACTAAAACATTTACTAACAAGTAATTAGGTAAATTTTTTGAGTAAACAATCCTTTTTTGGTCAATGTTAGAAATAAACAAGTTACTTATTTAGACGGTAAGTGATGAACTACTTTCAAAATAAGTAAGAAAAACTGAACTTATCCAATCATGTTTGGAGATAAAAAATTATTTAAAAGTAACTTTTTACTTCTTTTAAGCATAGCCATACATGCTCATCAATCTTCCGATCAACTCATACCTTGGTGCAACTTCTGGAGGAGTGATTTTCTCTTCTTTGAACATCTTTTGTTAGAACTAGCAACCGGCCTTGCTTTGACTCTTTGGAATCCTTTGAAAGACAAGATTTCTGTTCTGAATCACCTGAAGACAGTTTACTTGATATGTATCCATCGCAAGCATCACTTGGTATATTGACTGGTTTTATTGTAAAATTCTCATCAAGGACACCTATCGAAGGAATGATCAAATCGACCCCAAACAATCGGCATGTTGCAACATTATGTGATTCCCTACTGTCATTCAGGTAAGGCACGGGACTATTACTTTGTTTTCCTGAATGTGTGGCTAAGTTGGAAAAAACCAACCAAGCTGAGGCACTTTTATTTTTTTCTGTTTCTTCAGCAAACACATTGACAGAAGTGTTTACATTATGATTGCAGCATTTTTTTATACGTACACTCCTCTGTTCTTCAAGGGCAAGATTTGCTTCATGTGAATCATGGGATGGATTCCAGACAGCTGCTGCTGTCGAGGTCAGAGTTTCTACACATAGTACAATAACAAATAAACTAGATCACAATGGAGACAAACATACAAGGAAAAGGTTAAAAAGAGTTTAAGGGCATGTTAGGTGGACATGACAAGACAGTACCACGGACAAGATTTAAAGCTTCTTTTTCTTCTTTCATACTATCCAGTGCAGTACAATTTTCCTTGACATTCAAGTGATAAAAGGCTAATCTAACCTGGAACTGAGATTTCCGCATGTGATCGAAACCTTTTATGCTTTGTTGCAACCGATTGAACCAGGCTCGTAGGCAGTGATACAACAAATGGTTCTATCTCCCATGGAGAAACCCTTTCAGGTCTGCGAATGGATGCAGGTTCATCCCATTGAACCTTAGGATATGAGAAAAGCCGAGTTAAATTTCAGTTTTTCATAATATCAATTGGAAGTGAAAAGATCAGCAAAACAAAACTAACCTTCAATGATCGCCATATAGAACCATCCCAATGAGGAGAGAAATTTTCAACACCAATGATTGTTCCTGAAAACCTGAGTGCCATAGGAGGAAGAAGGGATAAAATATGGAAACTCAAACTACGCAGTTCATAATCAGCTTTTTGTATGTTTAACAACCTTCTCTCAGGAGAATCCTCCCCCTCAAATCGCATCTTGAATCTCGAGCCAACTTCAAAACCATGGTTTACGGCGTCTAGATATTTGTTCTGGCCTATGATGAATTGACTTGTTCTAAGAAGTTTTTCCACGGAAGACGCATATAAGAACATGAATGTCCAAATAAGTCTTCTTATACAGAAGTATTATGGTAAAAAGGGTACGTGTATAAGACCTTGGCTTGTAATAAACAATAAACATGGTCTTGGTAGAAACGGCATGAGATGCAGTTGCAAGCACTCCTAGGTGCATGCTCTGACTTGAAATCACTGATGATGGCATGGAGCTCCGATAATGAGTATGGCGTCTAACCCCAACACGCAATTCTCCGTTCTCTCCCCTAGAGTCAAAGTTTACAAGGTAAAAAATCGAAAAGGGAAAAAATGATTTTTTTTTCAAAAACATTAGTGGTCATAACATATCCCAAAAGGATATCCTTAAGAAAAAAATACCTCAGAAATACAAAAGAATCCCCTGCAATTAATCTCTTAGAAGTAACAAATGTACTCCATCCTGTAGTCAGCAAATGCCTTCGAGGTTGGCCTGTTCAATATTTGTCAGTTCTATACGGATTTCAAGCCAAAGGCATGTTAAGAGTGGAAATAAAATATTACCTCTAAATATATGCTTAAATTGCCATTCAATCCCATTCAGATCCTTGGCAACCAATTCCTGGGTTGGTGTCTGCTGGCTCACATCCTGATCAAAGATCAATTTTATTCCAAATAAATGACAAATCATTTCACGTGTAAAAAATAACTAATGATGAGCAGGAAAGCACATAGATGGAAAACAACAAGTGACCCAGAAAGGGAAAACAAGGAATTATTACCAAGGGAGGAAGGCATTCGTTTGCATGTTTACGAAGAACAGAAAATCCACCATGGGTACTCGTATCAGAGGCTGTCAAAACCTTGAAGAATGAGTGAACTGTAGGCCTAGGAGGCTCAGGATCGAGACTTCTTGGCTCGATTTGCTACAATTAGTATTATTTAACAACAAAACTTTAATCTAAAATGGATCCCCAAAAAATCAAGAACAAGCAAAAGTAGTAATTTAATCAAATAGAAAGAAGGAAGACTAAAATACTTACATCTGCTTCTGGCATCAAAGTAATTTGTGCATAGACTTCATCAGTGTCTTTTTCAGCCTACAGAGCAGAATAACTTATAAAAGACAGACGTTTCTCTAACTTAATTCAATACTGAACAATTTTTAGTCGCTAATTTAGGAAATATCTACGATAGATATGCTTCTCTTGGAGAATAATGATCCAAGCAAGGATGGTTTAACAATTACCAAATCCCCAGCTCCTTATCACAGCAATGTTATGATTTAATCCTAATCTCACAATAATAAGAATAAAACATACATATCAAAAATCCACATACAGATTCATCGATAGAACTACTCTCACTCACTAAATTAAAGAAGATGGGTACTAATGATCTCACGCCTCTCTTATCCTAAAAAACTGGTCTCGCTCTAAAATCCTTTAGATGGTAGGAACTTTAGGGTAACCTGTTTGGTAGAAATTAAAATTCAGATTTTAGTCTAGTCAATGTCAACAATTAATTTTAATACGACCCACTTCTTCAACCACACATTTTAGTGAACTTTTATCAAAATCTATTAAAAACTGATTTTAATCCGCACCAAACAGGGGTATAGTATGATCCTCACAGTTTAACAAGTAAAAGCAAACGCATTTCGCAAAGCAAAATAAAACGATGAAAAAGGTAAAAAAAATATAAAAGACTATACCAGTAGCTGAATGTCATAAACACTACAAAGGATCTTCGAGGGCAGACTAAACGTTGTTATCCTCTGATTCAATTCCTCATTCGTTGATGCCTCCAACTAACCAAAACCAAAAAAGAAGAAGAAATTACAAAACAAATCCCACAAAAAAGCTAATTTCAAGCTTAAATTTGCAAACAAAGATCTGAACTTCAAGCAACCACAATAAATTTTCAATACAGTTAAAGAAAATTACTTGTTCCACGTGCCCTTGTGGAAAATAGTAAACTCTCTCGTTAATTCTTGGAACATCAACCAATGGACCAGCACAAGCCTTCCATAACTCTGTATACATGACATCCTCTCCACCACAACCTGAACATTCACAAGAAAATCTTAGGAAAAATGAAATTATTTCCCAAACAAAGATAAATGAAGCGACGTGTCTTTTAGATTTCACCTTCTGCTGATAAACCCATTTGCTGCTGCTGTGGAAATGACCTTCTATTTGCCATTGTTAAATCAACCCTTGTTTCTTTTAGATGAAATTTAACCTTCAAACCCACGATGAAACTGAATCCCAGTATTATGTAACTAAATTTACTTTATTACACACTTAAAAAGCCCAACGTACATACACTTCCTCTGTCTACAGAACACTAAAAAATCAGTGTGAGAAGTGAGAGAAATGGCACTGCTAAATCCGACTTCGCACAAGAATTAGCTTATAAGCCTTAATTTAGTGCTCTCTTTCTTTTTCCCTCTAGTTTGTATGAATCGCTTTTACAGCACGTGGTTGGGTTGTTTCCTCTGTATCTGCAGAATGTGTGCGTGTTAGTAGCAACCTAAACCATGGTTGCTGTTGTCTCATTTTGAGATTGATAACTTACTTTTTGAATATGTTTAAACAATATATTTAAAATCATTTTAGAGTAATTTGTTCAAGATGACTTTCAAAAAAGTCTTCTACAATAAATAAAAATTATCTTCAACTCATAGACATTGTTAATAAATCAATGTCTTGTTTAGTCCACTTGGACCCTAGCAACATTGTGCCCTTGACAATCGTTATTTGAGAAAAATAAAATTTTGAATAGTAATTTTTAGAAGAAAATATGGTTAAAAAATAGAAAAAAAATTTAGATTTACGTATAAAATATTTTATTACGTGAATATGTAATTGAAAATAAATCTATAAAAAAAAATTTAAAAATAATGATTGTTAAATAGGAGCGAACTGTAACTCAATCCAAAAAATGAGAAAGAAAAAGAAGAGTTTGACACAAAAGATACCCCTAAAGTTGGTAAATTCAAACCCATATTTAACCACACTTTTTTTTCAAAATAAATTATTATGCAAGTAAATTCAAAATTTTTTCAACTATTTAGCTACACATTCTTCAAAAACTTATAATAAAAAAGTTATGCCAACAAAGTTGAAGATCGATAATTGTATCATTGAGAAAACTAGACGAACTAACAATTAAAAAGTCACCTTTAAGCAAGAAAAACATCGTGCAAAATTAAATCCTTTGTCTATATTATACGACTTTATTACTATTGAAATCTTTGGATAAAAATGAATATATTTATTTATATTTTGAGTCTTCATGTATAAATTGCATTTATTTTTCATACCAAAAATATGTCATGTACACCATTTTCACAAACACGATGGTGAGACTTGATCTCATTTTTTATTTTTTTTGCTTTTTCTAGGCCCACAAGAATCATCTCATTTTAAAAAAAAAAATCTTCTCTATTATTATTTGAAAACTATTTCTTATAAATACTCATTTTCAATCAAACATTCACACAATAAAATATTCTAAAAATAAATTTAAATTTTTTCTCTACTTTTTAGTTACACGTTCTCCTAAAAATCACTATTCAAACCATTGTTTTTCTCAAATAATAGTTATCAAACATAGGCTAAGTTTTCAAATGAATTACAAATTTAGCCCATATTCGACAACACTAAAATGAGTTTTTTTTAAGAAAATAAGTTTTGAAATAATGATTTCATGAAAGATGTGTGGTTAAAAAATAAGAAATATTTTTGAATTTACGTGTAAAATATTTTAGTGTAAGAATATGTAATTGAAAATGAGTTTGAAAAAAAAAATTATTTTAATGGTTGTTAAACATGGTTAATGAACTTTTTGAATTTATCTTCAAGAGGCAAGGTCCCATTCAACCCCAAAAGTCTCTCTTTAATAAGAATTATATATTTATTATAACAAACTCAGAGATTTTCTATTCTTAAAATTAAACTCTTAATCTTGTTATTAAAGTCGTAAATTATATGTTAGAGCAATTTTGCTCTTAATAGATCTCACAAAGAGACAAGACATGTATTTAGGTTATGTGTACATCAGTGTCCTCTACATAATTAGGGAAAAAGATACGTTTACTCTGTAATCTTGTTTAATATTGTGTACTAAATACCTTTTGATTAAGTAATTTCTTTTTACGATATAATTATTTAATTTTAAGCATTAAAATGTTTATGAAAGACGAAATAAATTCATTCTGAATAACTATACTTTATTTTAGTCAATCATGTAACTGTACTTTACTTTTATTTAACGAGGTAACTATACTTTGATATGATTTGAATTAGGTAATTATACTTTTATTTGATTTCAAATGAATATCTATACTTTAATTTAATTTCAATTAAGACAATATTTTAACAATTTCATCGATAAGAATCAATTATACGACAGTCATAAATGATGGTCATCACTCATAATCATTAGTTGTTGACATGAAATATATACAATTTCAATGAAAAAATGGCTATCAATTCATCGATTTTTGTCAAGTTAAAGACGAACATATTAACTTGACAGAAATTAAATTAACATGTAGTTAACTGATTAACAAAACTGAAGTATGATTACTTAATAAATTACGTGGTCATCTAATGACCATCAGTTTATCGTTTTTCATCATTATAGGAGACGGAATTGGATGGGATAACTCCATAGAAATCAAATTAAAGTATAATTATTCAGTTGAACAATATTGAAGTACGATTACTTGATTGACACTTTACTTAGTAAATTGTAGTTACCACAAATGGAATTTACCATATTAGAGACAAAAAAATTCACAAGTTAGTAACAAAGAAATTATTAGTGGCCCCAACCTATGAAATATAACAAGTTGGTAATCAGTCTTTCCTTAGAGTCGCACAATCCATAATAGATACTCTACAAATCATCATTAAATAGTAAATCATAGAACATCTAATTTATAAAGTCAGATTTTACATCACAACTTGCACCAGTACCCACGGATTTTAAATGTGGCATATTCTATTACGATTACGGCATACCTTAGCCACTGTTTGACAATTATTATTTTTAAATTTTTTTTTTTTTACATACTCATTCTCATTCACATAATAAAATATTCTACAAGTAAATTCAATTTTTTTTATATTTTTTAACTTTACATTCTCTTAAATATCACTATTCAAAACTTTATTTTCTCAAATAATAATTGTCAAGTGATCTAACTGAGAGTTACAAAATTTTGATTATTGAAGAATGATTAATCAGTCACAACAAGTCAAGATTCAACTTGATTATTATAAATATTAAAAATCAATTTACTACTGAAATAATAAGTTTGAGAACCAGCGCCACGATATTTCAAAGGTGGGTTGACACTTGACACAATATTTTAGTATTATTTGACAATCATTATTTCAAAACTTTTCATACTTATTTTCAATCATATATTTACAAAATAAAATACTTAACACATATATTCAAAAAAAAAAAATTCTTACTTTTTAAAAGCATGTTGTCCTAAAAATTCACTATTTAAAATTTCATTTTCTCAACCTAATGACCATAAAAAGGGCTAATCTCCCACCTAGGATTTTACGAATCTGACGTGGGATGTCCCTACCAAGAAAAACATATGAATTCTAACTAAAATTAATTAATTTGAGATCAGTACTATTATTCCATTAGTATAGTATTTTTAATTTCATCGTGCCCATATAATAAAAGCATTTTGGGTTGTATCCATGTGAAGACAATTATGGGGCTAAAAGAAATTATTAAATGGTGATTGGAATCTATTCATTATGTTAATAATTTTCTTATAATTAATTAATCTCTTATAAATTAAGCAGATGACATTCTATTGGAACAACAAAAAGGGAATGGAAGTGGAAATTTGGTTCTGCTCCTTCGCAATTCGACAGGCCGCCATAGCCACATACACGGTTGCAACAAGTAAAATATGATTAACTACATCCACCACTAAAGCAATATTTGGAATTATTGTGAATAAAAATTCACCTTATGAAGGCTCGACTCAACCCAATAGACAATCAAGAGAGCAAAGTCCGTACCTCATAGGATCGAAGGTGATCGGAAGCATATTCCAATGTTAAATTATAAGATGGAACTTTTGCTGCAAAGACCTCAAAATATTTGGAATCAAGACATAAGCTTTAGAAATTTGCAATGATTTTGCCTAATAACATTATCTACTTCATTTTTATATTTCAATTGGATCTAAACTTCGACTTGATACAACTGGGGCATGAGAGGACTAGCGAATGACAAGTGAAAGGAGACCCACCGGACTTATTTTTATTTACTTCAGAAATTTGATAAGTATCAATTTAGACATTAAGACAATTATTTAAACTTTTTTTTTCTTTATGTATTTGATGGCATAAAAGAAAATTAAGTTATGGTTCTACTTTCATTATTCTTTGAATTCTTTAATAGAGTTTTCAATTATAGGAAGCATTTATGATGTCAAAGATATGATTTTAATGACACTCGAATCACAAGAAATGGATCGTCACACATTCATAAAAACGGGTTACACACATGCTACCTTGAATCGTTGGGATCTGACCCCACAATGCTTCAAATCTAGTAGGGTTCAATTACTACATCTACTCCACTAACCAATTCTGCATAGACAAAAAAAAAAAAAAAAAAAAGGAACAAAAGTCACATGTTGAGTGTAACTAATCTCAAATGATTAGTGTGGACTTAGCCATGTGATTTCACTGTTAAATTTAAGTAATTTATAGCTATTGCAATATGCAGGACAGCTTTAGTGGTTCACAAAGTCTGTTATCAGCTCCAACCCTATAATGCAATACACCATTAACTTATTTTTTTTTTATCTTTAATACTATTCCATAATTTAAACATTCTCTTTGTCAGACAAGCAATATTAGACTTGATTGAATAGTACAATATATATGATTTTACTTCTTCTCAAGCATGAACTACCACATAGCTGAGCTTCCTCCTATAATGAGATCTCACTTGTAGAAAAGGCGTAGAGTGATGACTTTGTAGTCACTCAGATGATTCAGCGAGCAAAATGACATAAAACAATTATACGAGTAAAAGGCATTATTTCATACCTTTAGCGAAGAGACAAGGGCCATATCTATGGATAAAGAGCCATCATATAATTAAAATAAATCTAAATTTGCTTAGAATGGATCAAATTCAGAAAAAGTCGTTCACATACAATGTAGTTTGATTATGACTAACTAAATAATTGGAAATAGAACTCGAGATTAGTGGTGGAGTCATATTTTTTCTTTGGGTAATTAGCACATAATGTTCCCACCTTTCATTGTTATTGTGGAGAACGTCCATATCTTTCATTTTTTTTGCATTTTCACCATTACTTTCACCTTTCATTGCGTAAAAGATCATTTCACCTATTTTCTTAATAAAAATTATGAAATGACCAATTTACCTTCCCTTTAAATAAAACAAAAAGAAAATGAAAAAAAATAATTGCAATCACAGTCCCAATTTTTTTAGAAAGGTCCAAATAAGTCACAAATAAATTATTAAAAAATGTAATTAGCACAAAATGTCCCTATCTTTCACTATTATTGCAAAAAACGTTCCTACCTTTTTTCTTTTTTTTTTCATTTTCACCATTAATTACACATTTTATTGGGCAAATCATCATTTCTGTCCATTTTCATCTAATTTCTCAATAAAAAATTATGAAATGATGAATATACCATCACATTTAAATAAAACCTAAAGAATTAATTGCAACCATAGTTTCAATATTTTTTTAAAAATGCAAACAAGTCAACAATAAATTATAGAAAAAATTAATTTTTTTAAAAAAAGTGCAAATGAGTCCCGATTAAATTATTTAAAAAATTTTTAAAAATTAAAAAAATTAAACAGTGCAAATGAATCCTAAATAAATTATTAAAGAATTAGAAATTTAAAGTTATATTTTTATTTATTTAAATTTGAGGGTATATTCGTCATTTCACATCTTTTTATTGAGAAATTGGATGAAAATTGATAGAAATGATGGTTTGTGCAATTAAATGTGTAATTAAGGGTGAAAATGTCAAAAAAATAAAAAGTTGTGACATTTTTTTGCAATAATAGGGAAAGATGAGGATATTATGTGCTAATTACACTTTTAATAATTTATTTATGACTTATTTGGACATTTTTAAAAAAATTGTAAAATGTCCCTATCTTTCACTATTATTGGAAAAAACGTTCCTACCTTTTTTCTTTTTTTTTTCATTTTCACCATTAATTACACATTTTATTGGGCAAATTATCATTTCTGTCCATTTTCATCTAATTTCTCAATAAAAAATTATGAAATGATTTATATACCATCACATTTAAATAAAACCTAAAGAATTAATTGCAACCATAGTTTCAATATTTTTTTAAAAATGCAAACAAGTCAACAATAAATTATAGAAAAAATTAATTTTTTTTAAAAAAGTGCAAATGAGTCCCGATTAAATTATTTAAAAAATTTTTAAAAATTAAAAAAATTAAACAGTGCAAATGAATCCCAAATAAATTATTAAAGAATTAGAAATTTAAAGTTATATTTTTATTTATTTAAATTTGAGGGTATATTCGTCATTTCACATCTTTTTATTGAGAAATTTGATGAAAATTGATAGAAATGATGGTTTGTGCAATTAAATGTGTAATTAAGGGTGAAAATGTCAAAAAAAAAAATAAAAAGTTGTGACCTTTTTTTGCAATAATAGGGAAAGATGAGGATATTATGTGCTAATTACACTTTTAATAATTTATTTATGACTTATTTGGACATTTTTAAAAAAATTGGGACTGTAATTGCAATTAGCTTTTTTTTCTTTTTCTTTTTATTTTATTTAAAGAGAATGATATATTGGTCATTTCATAATTTTTAATTGAGAAAATATGTGAAAAAAACCTTTTNGTAATTGCAATTAGCTTTTTTTTCTTTTTCTTTTTCTTTTATTTAAAGAGAATGATATATTGGTCATTTCATAATTTTTAATTGAGAAAATATGTGAAAAAAACTTTTTTTGCAATAAAAAGTGGAATAAGGGTGAAAATGCCAAAAAATGAAAGGTATGGACGTTTTCCACAATAATAATGAAAGGTGGGGACGTTATGTGCTATTTACCATTTTTCTTTTGTATTGTAACTTTATCGAAAAAGGAATACTGAAATATTATAAAAGCTACTATAAGTCGATAGTAATATCAAAAGCAAGCAAAAACACCAAATTAAACTAGTTCGTGGACTAACTTTGACAAGCCAAACCAATGTAATTTATGGCTTTGGCAAGTTGCACTATATTTTAATTAATCCATGATAATTGCACCTACCTATGGAAAATCTATATATATAACAATAAAGACCAAGCATCTTGTCACTATGCATAAATTGATGATGATGAATGACATGACGTATTAAACCATGGAGTTTTAAAATTCATGCTTTAATAACTTTTCTTCAATAAAGTATGTGACAAATACCTATCCTTTATTCAAATGAATGTTTTGCTTTTGTATGAAAATCCTGAATT
>CAIGRP010064925.1:0-11367 GCA_903798385.1 Fraxinus cuspidata | reverse complement strand
TGGGCTGCAGAACCGGGAAGCAACCAAGGAAGGAAAGGTGGTTCGGTTGTGGATGATTTTGGAGAAAGTGGTGTCGATTGGCGTTGACTGAGCCCGGAATGTACGTTGATTGGAGCATAATAATTAACAATGTATTTACTGACATATAAGAGATTTATAAAACCTCATATACCAGCTATAGATGCTCCATTAGTAAAGATAATCCCAATTAGACAGCGTATATTCTTATAGAATACATGGATATAACTAATTATAAAACCTCAAAAGATGTTGATAAGTGCATTTTATACACTTGTTCGGGCTATAAAATATTGACATTTCATAATTCTTTTAATGAAATTATAGCCTAATTTATTNTAATTCTTTTAATGAAATTATAGCCTAATTTATTATATAATGTATTATTAGGTGAAACTCGATGAATTGATGTGAACTTGAAAAAAAGAAGTGAAAATTGGCAAAAAAAACAAGATCCAAAGTATAGGGACTAAAGTGCTGAAACTCACGATGAAGATTTGAGAATTCTAGAGGTCAAATGGATGCAATTAGAGTGAAATATGAATAAAATATTTTCACAAATCAATTTTCAACAACATAATGATGTTCCAGATTTTCAGTCGGAGATTGAGATCCATTTTTGTCTTAGTAAACATTCGAATTGAAAAATAACTATTTCTAATAAAGTTGTATATCTTTGAGTTATATTTACAATCCAATTTGAATTACCTCAATCGGATATCGGAAGAGAGAGCTATGATAAATATACTAAAAGAAGTGCAATGCAGTTTTCCCCCATTGCACTTTTCCCCCAAAAGGCGCCACCACCATGGCACCGAGGCGCCAACATTCTGTCTTCGCTGCGCCGCCTAGGTGTATCTAGGGCGCGCTTTGACCCGTTTTAAAGCCCATAAAAACCCTACATTTGACACAAATGTGGGGAGGAGTATAAATATCAGTTTTCAACACTTTTGAGGCAGTTCTACAAAAAATTGAGAAAGAGAAAAGCATATAATCATTAAGATCAAAGAACAAAAGTTCGGGTTTGAAAACTTTTAAGGTTGAAGAAGATTCTTGGTACAAAATCAAATTCTTTCCATGATCAAGATTTCAAATCTTGGTTATAAACTCTGTACTTTTTGTTTTTCTTTCATTATTATGAGCACTTTAATTCATAGTTAGGGCGAATAATGTAATCTATGTGTAACCATTTATCTCTTTTATTCAAGATTTTAGTTCTTTAAATGCATATGTATTGATTTTATTCATGAATTTAATGTTTTTAATTCTTTGGCTAATTATTCAATGATTTTGTGAATCTATGACGAATCGAGATGTGAGTTTTAGATTTAGACTACATAGTAAAATTTAGTAATTTAGTATAACGTGTAGAGATACATATACTAATTATTGTGGTCATTAGATGAATTTTTAGAAATAGTACTTCATTTGACTTAGATTGATTCACATAGAAATATGTAATTGAACTAGTTATATAAACTCAATGAGAACTCGAAAGACGTAAATTGAATATTTTAGAAGAATTCGATTGAACGCTGCAATAGTAAATGATCTTTATTGGTGAATTAAAGGGGATCCATAGAAAAAATTATAGGTCATAGCATCCACATTCATACTTTAAAAACCCAAATTCGACAAATTGTGTACGTTAAATAACTTAGTTTTAGTTAGAATAATTTAGACACCAATCACCAAATTTTATTATTTGTTTTCGATTAAAATAAAGTTAGAAATACTTTAACCAATTGTTAGATAGTAGTCCTCGTGGGAACGATATCCGGACTTATTGGTCAACTATATTACTTGTTATAATCTGTACACTTGCGGGGATATAAAACACAATAAATTTTTGGCATCGTTGCCGATGACTATTTTTATTTAATATTGATTTTAATTATTTATTGCTTTTATTTGATTTTTTTTCCCAATCGATCTACTTGTTTTTTCTTTACTCCATTGATAGGGGCTGAAAAGAAGCAAGAGGTCAAAAATTCACAATGATTGATCCCAACTTAAATAAACGTGACATGCTCTTTGGAGAATTCCTCTTTAGACAATAACTTAAAAAGTGGGATACAATCAACATATTGTATTTGATAAGGATGGCTTTCCGAAAAGACTAAATATCAATCTAGTGTTTATGGGGAAATTAGACCGACCTGTGAATATTGTGGGGGCATTGCATCTTACAAAAAATTGCATGCTATTGATGACTCCAGATGAAGTAAGGAAAGCTATATTCGATTATCCATATGAACAAGATGATATCGGTGAAATAGTTATGGGAGATATCATCATGCAAAAGTATAAAATTATTGAAGATCAAAAAATTTCAGATGAGTCAAATAACATGACAATGAAGGATCTCTTCATTATTCAACTCAAGGAACCAACTAAAGAAGAAGAACACGTAAAAACGAATAAATTAATCACAAAGGAGCCAAATGAATTAGTGGCATTCAAAGAAGATAGGATTAGCATGCAAACTTCTAACTTCATTGATTTCATGATTAAAGTCGATGAGAAAACTGAAGTATTCTTAGTTGAATTTGAATTTGGCAATTTTAGCAAGCCATACCATATTCAAAAGAGCAAAGTACTATTTTGGAGGATGTGTGAAATATGAACAAAGTCAAATTAAGCAAATTAAGCAAGACCTCTAAAGCCATATTCAAAGTGTCATGAAACACTCGTGCAAAAGTCTAGCTAAATATTTTAAATTAAGCGCTTATTGGAAGGCAACCCAATTTTTTACCTTTTTATTTATTATGCTTTCAGTATTTGCATTGCATATAGTCTATTAGGTTGCATTAGTTTTATGCATGTTTCTATTTTAATAAGAGGGTCATCATTTCGATATTAAGCTTATTAAAATAAAATCATATATTTGAGTAAAAAAACAGTAGGAAAGATATATGGCACATTTTTCAAAGCTCTAGAGGTGTAAAAAAATTTGGTTACCATATACACCACATTTTAAAGTGTCTCTTAACTCTTATATTTGTCTTCTTTCATTTTTCAAAAGTACATGGATATCAAACAAGAGGTAGCTTAGAAAAAAAAAAGGAATGAACGGATCTAACAAGCCACCTCAAATATCAGACATAAAATTTGGGGAGTACCTTCTTCCTTTCTTCTCCACCCCTATATGTGTGATACTATGCTTTAAAATATTGAGGCTAATGTCTACTTTAAGTTTGGGGGTAAAAAAATATTGAGTTTTTAGTTTTATTATTCTTATGTGATTGTGGTTCTACTTCTTTATTGTAAATAAAAAAAATTAAAAAATTAAAATTAGAAGAAAAAAAAAGTTTTCTTGTTTATTGTGTGCTTGTGTGGATTAGTTAGCATTGTTGACAAATATATTTGGAATTGTGTATTAATTTATGAATTGTGGATATGTTACATTTTTAGATTAACTGATTCTTATCCATGTAAACTTGATAATATTTGAGCACATGAATTAAGTTTAACATTATAAAGTAATGAGTTGATTCATATGTTTAATAGGTTGAAATAGTGGAATTTAGATGCTAAACCCAAAAATTACTATAATATACATCATTCAACCAAATTTAAATTAGTCTGTGAGTAATTTTACTATTATAAAGAGAGATGAATATGAATAAAGATTCCACGTGTGTAAATTCTTGTGTGAATTATCTAATGTCAATACGATGAAAATTAAGTGAAAATATCAAGTCATGGGTCGATTTTTGAGAATGAATGTTTAATGAGGGGTATTGTACTAATCATGGCAAAAAAGAGAGTGAGAGAAAAAAAAGTTATCGCACTATGAAATGTCTCTTCGTAGCCTTTATGACTCAAGTGATTAAGTCTGTAAGGGTATCTAAAAATTTGGTGCCCTATATTAATCTGATTTGTGAGTTATCGACCTAAAACTCGCTACAATGATCATTTAGAAAACTTAATGGAGAAAAGTCTACACATAAGATAAAAAAAAATTATGTATTTACATACTACATTCCTTGATTAAGTTCCAAACACTTATTTAAGAAAGTTAGATCCTTGACAATGGATTATTAGCTTAGTTGAGTTTTGGAGGTTGAAATAATCAAAATTTAGAGAATCTTTATTTGTTGAAATATCGACTTGCAATTAGTGAGAACCATCTAAACTGAAGAGGGTGTGGAATTGGTATAGGATTCAGCCTTAGATCACACTGGAAAAGAGTAAAAAATAAATAAAAATTTGAGGGTGTGTAGATCTTACGAGTGATGAAAAGTAAAAATTTGACCATCGAGGGCTGGGAATCGAAACAACTCGTGAATTTATAGTATTTTACTTAATTCTTCACACACACACACACACACACATATTAGTTTTGTATTGGAAAAGTATATATTGATTTTGGTAATGCGACGTTGAAGTTGTTTATACATTTAATACAATGATTTCAATTTGAGACAAAATAGCAGGTTATCTAATTAAAACATTTTGCATATTTGTTTGTTTATTAAGTTAGGTTATGTTTTTGTTTAAGGACAAAAAAAAATTTAAGTTTGTGGGTGTTTGATACTTATTCGAGCTCTAAGATATTGACATTTCATAATTTTTTTAATGGAATTATTGCCTAATTTATTCTATAATGTGTTATTAAGGTGAAACTCAATGAATAAAAGTGGATTTGAAAGAAAGAAGTGAAAATTAGCGAAAAAAGTGGCAAGATCCAAAGTATGAGGACTAAAGGTAAATACTCAAAAGTTGTGCCGAAACTTACGATCAAGATTCAAGAATGGTAGAGGTCAAATGGATGCAATTAGAAGTTAAAAGTAGAGAAATATGATCAAAATATTTTCACAAATCATTCCAGATTTTCAGTCAAAGATTGAGACCATTTTTGGCATAGTAAACGCTTGAATTGGAAAACGGCTATTTCTAGTAAAGTTGTAGCTCTTTGCGTTATCTTTATAATCCAATTTGAATCGCAACAATCGAATATCATGAGAAAGTTATGATAAAAATACTAAAGGAAGTGCAGTACAGTTTTTCTCCCGAAAGGTGGTGCGACGACGCCAACATTTTGTCTTTCTTGCGCGGCGTCGCCACTCCCATGGCACCTAAGCGCCGCTTGAGTGTATTTAGGGCACATTTTGACCCATTTTAAAGTCCGTAAAAACCTTATATTGGACACAAACGTGAGGAGGAATATAAATATAAGTTTTCAACACTTTTGAGATAGTTCCATACAAATATGGGAAGAGAAAACACATAGTCATCAAGATCAAAAAGTAAAGCTATGATTTGAAGACTTTTAAGACTGTATAAGATTCTTGGTGCAAGATCCAATTCTTTCTATGATCAAGATTTCAAAACTTGGTTATAAACTCTATACTTTTTGTTTATCTTTCACTATTATGAGCACCTAAATTCATAGATAGGGCGAATAATGTAAACTATGTGTGACCATTTATCTCTTTTATTCAAGATCCTAGTTCTTTAAATACATTTATTGGTTTTATTCATGAATTTAATGCTTTGAATTTTTTGGCTAATTATTCAATGATTTTGTGAATCCATTACAAATCGAGAGGTGAGTTTTATATTTAAACCACATAGTAAAACCCGATAATTTAGTATAACTTGTAGAGATACGTATACTAATCATTGCGGTCATTAGAAGATTTTTAAAACTAATACTTCATTTAACTTAGATTGATTCACGTAGAGACATGGAATTGAATTAGTTAAATAGACTCAATGAGAATTCAAGAGGGGTAAATTGAATACTTTAGAAAAATTCGACCAAACACTACAATAGTTATGAATAATTTAACCAATTGTTAGATAGTGGTCCTCCTGGGAACGATATCCGGACTCATTAGTCCATTCATTACTTGTTATGATCCGTACATTTGAAGAATATAAAAATCGACAACAAAGGTTGAAGTGCTTCAAAAAAAAGTAACGATATTTCAGTAAGTCTTGTCATTGTGAAAAAGAAACAGAATCGAAAAGAAAATGTCGTCGATAACACTTACGAATAATGAGGAATTAAAATAAATTTGTTGAATCATATCGATTTAAAAAAAATTATTTTGTCAAATAAAAGAAAGCAATCTTAGTAAAAATGAATTTACTACATAAACTTGAAGTTTGTAGACTTATAGTTCGAAAATTTAAAGGTGAGTATTTATGCGAAAAAGAAATGAAAAAAATGAAGTCAGCATGACTCTCAACACAATAAATTTCGTAGAGATTATGGTTAATACAATTACAAGTCCATATCTTATTATCATGACGGTGCATGAACATGAAATGTAATTATAGTCAACTCATCCATCTCACTATTAATGTTATCCCTGAACGATTTTATGTTTGAAGCATATAATTCAAGTGACATCGTAATAAGGGAAGCAAATACGCGTTGTATACTTTTTTCTTTTGATCAATGTTTTGTCCTAATAGGTTTTTCTGCAAATATTTTAATGAGATAACATTTGTAGTGTATTCAAAAGAATAATTTACTTTTTTCTCTTCAGTAAGATCTTTTTCACTAGATTTTTCCTAATAATATTTTAACGAGACATATTATTTCTATAATGAATGTACATAATCTAAATGACATTTACCTTCAATATATCTTTATAATTATTTTTTAAATTTGTATAAGAAACTTTTGAATAGAACAATAAAATCTGTTTTCCGAACCATCAAGTTATTACAATCACCAAAGATTGATAAATATCAAGGCAATATTACTTAAAGGCTATAATAAGATAACACGAAACATGCTTCGCCATAATTGCAATATTGAAAACATTGATGTACAAGATATAGATGGTTCGATAGGAGAATTTTCATTTATTGAAACCAGAGGAGTAGTTATACTATTTTTTCTTAACTCAAGTTTTATCTCATTAAATTTTCTTGACAAGATTTTAACGAGATATATATTTTGCAATGTAACATTCAAGGATGTGTTGTAAATAATATATTTATTAGTGAATGATAATTATATCCCTACAATCATATTTATTATTACTATTATATCCCTTGTAACTCTAATTATTCTATATAAATATGGAGGTTTGATTCTCAATAAAACACACATTATTGATTTCTCTACTTTCATATCTTTTTCTCTGTATTAAATAACATGTTGTATATATTTTCTTTATTGCAAACAACTTTTACATTGCCAAATTTGGATGCAGATATATAATTTTAACGAATTTAATGCAGGTGACTTAACATAACTACATTAAAAATAAACCGACAAAGAGTGATAACTTACAAATTTGATTGATTTTGTTCAGATATTACGAAGTAAAACGGCTCCTCCTTTTTTATTTTTTGCTAAGTGTGAAAAGTTATTTTTTAATAGACATGTCTTTTACTATTTTTGTATGGTGACTATTCTCTATTTGTATTATCTAGAACATATATATTATTCTAAGTTTAAAAAAATTATCCCAATACGAAAAATGCAAAGAACTTAATGTTGACGATTTTGATTTTCTTTCTTTTTTCAAATCAAAAGTTCGTATCGATTTTATTTATTCTTTAAAGTACATATCGCCAACTGAATTAGGAGAAGCTTTACAAAGTAGGTATGTTTCATAGCTAGACTAAGTCTGAAAGTTTTAGCATTCTATAATTTTTTTTTCATTATGGTTGCACATGCGTAGCAATTGATAGATAATTGCCAAACTTACAAAGCTTCAACAGGAAAAAAATACAAACCAAAAAACAATATATAGCCCATGTTTGATTTCATTGAAAAATTGAATTAAAATTTAAGTTAAAGTCAATAATTGATTTTAACTTCACATTTTATGAGAACCAAATTTTTAATTACATTTCATCTATTCTTATTAAAATTTACTAAAAATCTAATTTTTGTCTAAATCAAATAAGGATATAATATGTAGTTATAAAAAATTTATATGCCATCGCGTAATATTTTAAGAAGGCATTTCTTCGGTGTTTTACTTGGAAGCTAAGAGGTTGTTCTCTTTATATTTCAATTTTGAGTTTTGAATTTATTTTGAGTTTTGTATTTTGAGTATCCAATTTGAAATTGCTGAAAAACACGTTCTTTTTGTCATTTTGAAAAATTGTTTTCAAAAATAAAAAAATGAAGTTTTGATTTGATTTTAACCGAAAACAACCAAAACAACTTATTTGGCATTTTTCGTTTTCTTTGTAAATTTTAAACTCGTTTTTGAAAATTCGTTTATGAAATAGGTAAGTAAACGTGTTTTCAGTGTCTTCGAAAACTGAAAATTGCATGAAAACAGCAAAGAGAACATACCCTAACTTTTTAGTAAACGAGCTGAAATTAGAACCAGGGTGAGAGGAAGAGTAAATAGAAAGGATGAGATGGGAATGATAATACAAGTTTTTTGGGGAATTACTAGCAATTACAAAATCTAAATGGTAGTAATGCAATTATTGTATTTATCGCTTACGTTGAATGCCGATAAGCAATAACTCTGCAATTATCCACATCACTTTTTTCTCGAGATAGCGCAAACTATCAAGAACAAAAAAATAACGATGCTGCTAAATTTAAGGCAAAACCAAATATTTATTCGGCACCCCATATACTAATAATTAGTATTTTTTTTAATTTCACGAGAATTTATTTTTCGACTAATAATAAGCACGTACACTTTTATTATCTCAACCATAACATTAACATGCTTCATAACATTTAAACGTGCTTAAGAGTTTTAAAAAACTTCATTTTGTCAACTTCATTTTCGTCGTGTTTCGTTATTTTAATAGACAGCTATGCCATAATGGGGATTTGCCTTTTTTAAGACACGAAAAGTACAATACCAATAATAAATATAATAGATCAAGGAATTTAACGAGATGTTTAAAACCAAAAATATTATGAAACCAAAACATAATATCTCAATATATGAATAAATTTAAAATTAAATTCGGGATCGACAATTCTATTACCTCGACAAAAAAAAAAAAAAAATATCCCAGAAGAATCCAATGTGCTCTACAATCAATTGCGACTCTATAACAACGGTAAAAACTGTAGTGTAGAGTTAGCATCAATTTGACACAAAATTCAAACGATTTATTGAAATGTAAATCTTTTGTCTAACTAAAAAGAAAAAAGAAAAGGAAAATGAAAAAGGAAAGGGCAAAAATAATAAGAAAGGCGACTATTTTATTACAGTCGCAAGGGCAAAAATAATAAGAAAGGCGACTATTTTATTACAGTCTCGCGTCTTCCGTTGTCGAGCTTTTACGTTCTAATTTCTATCTCTAAATCCCCTGTTCTTCCATTCTTCCTTTCTATCTCTTCGATCCAGCTCGATCGACGAATGCAGGTAAATTTCTTGACTATTCTTAAACTTACCGAAATTGAATTAGCTTGAATTGAGTCCGTTCGGTGTTGAATTTTGAATAAAGGGTATTCATGGGGATAAAACCCTGATTTTTCACTTTGCTTAAATTAGGGGTTTTGAGCGTATGAATTAACTGTTAAAGACTTGAAGTATTATAGTTGGGTTGATCTGCTATGTGTTAGTTTGCACTTGAAATTTGTCTTTTCATATTACAAGTTCAGTGGCATAAAAGCTCGGAATTTTTTATGGTGGCTCTTCCATTTTTTCTTTGTGTATGTGCTTAATTTAGAATTTAGAATTTGGTTTAGTTGTTAATTTAAGAGAGACTAATTTACAGAAAGGAGGTTCTAACATTGAATGTGTACTGACGGGCATCTCTAGCAGAATTCTGACTTTCAGCTTTCGTTTTTGATTTTTAAGTGGTGTATAATTCTTATGGACATCCAGTACAGCTTGCAAAAGCAAAAGCTTTTGGAATTCTATTCTTTGCTGCGGATCATAGTGATATCCAGAAAACAAAATTTAGATTTAATCGTAAATAAATTTTTTCAGTATGAAGTTTGTCCACTTCAATACCCATTCAATGACTTTGGCACTGAATGTTCCAAAAATGGGTACTGTCGTCTGAATTAAAAAAAGACACATGTTGGCATTTCCGCCTTCCTTCTCCTTCCCGGGCCTATCCGAAAGAACATCCAGTACTTCTTGGCCATGAATATCTGAATTGGTTGTTCGTTGTTCAAGACTCCTTGTTATGGAGTTCTAATTGTACATTTCTAGCTGAAGTTGCATTCAAGTTTTCAGTGACCTTCCATATTAGCTTGTATAGAGTTTAACTAATAAAAGATGTGAATTGATTGATCGCTATTAATTTTTGAAAGTTGGTACTGTAACCTTGGCTTATACTTGCTCCTAATTGCTTATTCTTATTGGGTTTCTTATTAGATTAATTTCCAACACTCACTCTTGAGGAGAAGGCTCTGTAGATATGAGATCTGAACACTGATTTTTGATAATGGCCGGAAATTCAAGATTCGAATTGACTTCGGCTAGCCCTGAATCCAGTTTTGCTGGGAACTATCAAATTGGGCAAAGAGGGAGTTATTCTAGTCAGGCCCTGGATAGGTCTGGAAGCTTCAGAGAGGGTGCAGAAAGTAGGATGTTTGGTTCTGGAAAGGCTACATCTAGGGGGAGTGCTATGTTGGCAGGGGAATTACCTGCATTGGCCCAATGTCTGTTGCTGGAGCCGATCGTTATGGGTGATCAAAAAAAATATACACGATCTGATGAATTAAAGAGGGTTCTGGGCTTTTCTGTTGGTTGCAGCTCGGAAGACAACTCTTTCAGTGCTGCTCATCTGAAGAACTCACCTCCAGTGGCGGAGGGACTAAAGAGATTGAAGGCAAGTGTTGCAGATACTTGTATCAAAGCCAGGTAACTTCTATTCATATTATCTTTGTTCTTTTGAGATCTGCTGGACAATAGAGTTATTTAAACACCCTAGAGATCCCGTCCATGCCTGTCTCTTTGTTTCCTGTCATGGAGGTGAAAAATATCTTGTTGGGATATTAACATTTATTATTCATTTATCACCAAATCTGAATTAGTTTAAGCTGTTTTTGTGCTAACATTGTCAAACTGGCTCTTGAGATAAATAATCAACATGAATTGTAGAAACCTTCAGCATAACGTGACATTTTAAATTTTCTCTTTTAGCATTTTTTACTGAATATGCTGCATTCTTCTTTTTGACTAGTGGTAGAGCAAAAAAGTTGGACGAGCATTTAAATAAATTGAACAAATATTTTGACGGCATAAACTCCAAGAAGCTACAGCGGAATGAACTATCCACAAATGAAAGATCAGGCAGTTCAAACCTGAAGATTGGAACCCAGGTAAATCGAAGCTCGTTGGAACTTGGAAATCAGAAATTCGAGGATCGGCCTAAGAATGTCATTCTGAGCAAGCGTGTACGCACGTCAGTGGCAGAAACTCGGGTTCGTGATAATTG
>CAIGRP010064924.1:0-12556 GCA_903798385.1 Fraxinus cuspidata | reverse complement strand
CTTCAAGATTAACAGCCCACAAAGAGCTAGAGGATAGGAATTGCAGGTCCAAACATCCAAAGGCTTTGTGATGAAAGGAAGAAAAGTTCTCAAATGGGAGCACAAAGCAAAACACAAAAGAGAGAGCCGGTTTCTTCTATCACACAAAAGGGACGGCTGGACATACGTTTTTCCACCTAGTTAATCAATTGTTAACACTAATTAAGTAGGTTAAGAATATGTTAGGCTTTTTGGTTAGGATAATAGGCCCAAAGAGGAAGTGGTAAAAGGACTAACACCTTAAAAACCATTCAAGTTATTTGAGTTGGGCCATGAGCAACACTAATATAATTAGGTTGCTTCAAATGGCCCAAGTGGGTTACGTGACAAATTTGATCAATTGTGGTGTCGAATCATATTTAGTCATTTGGTCAAAGTCGACTGAATAAATACTATACTTTCAAAAATAAGGGGAAGTGGTAAGAGAGCTTATAACCTAAAAGCCATCCAAGTTATTTGAGTTGGGTCATGAGCAACACCAATATAAATTAGGTTGCTTCAAATGGCCCAAGTGGGTTGCGTGACAACTTTGATCAATTGTGGTGTAGACTTTTTCACCTCACTCATCGACCGAGGCCTATGAAGTATAATCCAACAAAATCGGTTTAACATTATTGTCCGGGATTTATTAGGTATCAAAAACCCAACACCATGAAAGAACCAAACATAATCATGTTAAACTGAATTTAATTAGAGATTTAATTTCTAAAGAAGCATTACTCCTTGAGAACATTCATTCTCAGTACAATCCATCTAATATGGGAACCAATGTACTGTCTTTAAACAAGTTTAAGTCTTGTTTGCAATTATTGAACAATGATGGGGGTTAATTTTTTAGTTGTGTGCAGGTATTAAACTTGATGTTTACTGGGAAATCTGGGAAGTTAATTCTATAATGTTCTGATATACTTATTAGTGTAATATGCTTCTAGTATGACCATGGCATCAAGGTGGAGATCTGTTGGACTGTGATGCCAGGTCCAATTCAACATTAGGCAATGATGATAATGGCCTTCGGCCCAAACAAATTAACAATTGCCCAATAACCTCATTGCCACGACCCAAGCCCAAAACCATTCAGATAACTCGCATTCTTAAAGAACGTTTTTAGTGTTAGTGGCTCTGGTTCGTTGAATTCATTTCAGATCAATGGTTGATGCTGTGAGTATAAATGATATGTTCCTTGTTCCCTTACGATGATGAGGTTATTTTCTTTGGTGATGCGCCTCTTGGTTGTGAATATTTGGTTGAATCCTTCTTCTTCTTCATTCTCTTTTCCTGTCATCTTCGACTTCTGTGTAGTTATACCTTTTTTCTGAGTGAGAAAAAGAGAGATCATGTGATCTCTTGGTGAGTAAATCATTTGGTGTGGTGTGGGTTCTCTGAACGTTGAAGTAACTCCACTCGCGTCTAGTTTTGGTGAGGGTTTGAATTTGTCCGGTAACTCTTTGATGACACAGAAGGGTACAATTGAATGAGCCTAAGATTGAAGAAATCTTGTAGCAATTAATTCCTAAAATTCTAGCACAAGCAATGGTTACCCAATTGAATGAGTAAATCATTTGGTGTGGTGTGGTGTGGTGTGGGTTCTCTGAACGTTGAAGTAACTCCACTCGCGTCTAGTTTTGGTGAGGGTTTGAATTTGTCCGGTAACTCTTTGATGACACAGAAGGGTACAATTGAATGAGCCTAAGATTGAAGAAATCTTGATGCTGGTTGGTTCGATTATGGGTATTTTTTGGTGTATTATCTTCTATCAGTATTTGTGTATTTGGAGATCTATATTAATAAATAGCACATTTATCAAATACTCAATTACAAGTCATTCTCAAAAAAACAGTTGCAATTGATTTTGTGACAATGATATATTGTTGTGTCTGAATGATTTGTTTTCAAATCCACATCTTTTTTGTTATCTTTTGATAATTCCAAAAAATTGTTATAAAATCATAATTTTCTGTTCAAAAAAGTTGTAACAATATGCTGAGCAACTTGCCATGAACTGTAACTCTCTGTCTACAATTTTAGTCCTTTTCAATAATACAGAAGTTGTTTTTTTGCCTGTTGTTTATGTACAATATTATGTTTAATTTCAATAATATCATTGCAGGTGGTGATGGAAAGTCTTCTTCTTCTTCTTTTTATTTTTAAATCTACCTTGTTTGCTGACTGTATACATAAAATTTTCCATTTTTCCCTATATTAATATATAAAAGAAAAACCATACGTTAGTAATTTCTATGATCCAAACAAAGCCTCTGACATTTACTATTTGGCATACGAGATGCGAACAAAAGAATTTCTATGATCCAAACAAAGTCCCATCGATGCTTGCACTAAGATAAACATTTCTACGTGTTGTGATCAGAGGGTGCAGAATGTATCTAATGAAATAAGGAAACACATCACATGATAGAAGATGATATAACTCTGTATAGTAAACTTCTTGTGTGTGTATCATCTTTGACCATTGTTATATCTATCTACATGGGTGGTCGGGTTCGCCGTTAAAGGAACAATATTTAATACCTGTCTGATGTAGATTAAAAACAGATTTTTAGTAGATTTTAATAAATGTTGATACACACACAAGAGACTTAATATGATTGAAAAGTTGTGGACAATGAATTGTATGATTAAAGCTAATTGTTGAATTTAATTTTAGTCCAAACCAAATAGACTTAATATTATTAAAGAAAAAACTTATGGACGTATAGTAAATCCTTTAGATAGGTTGTCTTCGTAACTCTATAACTGATTCGGTAAAAAAAGAAGAAGATTTCATGAAAAAGTGGGTCAAATTCTATCGTTTAAGCCTACAAAAATATGTTTTTACTTTTTGATAATTTTATTTTAATATTTCTTTAGTAAATAAAAACGATACTGCTCCCATTAATCAAGCTCCCAGATGGCCCTGAAATCCTCCATTTTTTACTTTTTGATAATTTTATTTTAATATTTCTTTAGTACATAAATTCAGAATTCAATTTCAATTAGGATTTTTTAAAAAAACTTTTTGTCATTATCCACCATACCTTAAATAAGGATCATAAGTCTTAATAGCAAGCACCTTCGATGTTCAGTGAAAAGTTTTCTCACAATCTTCTCTGTCTTTCTTGACGTTCATGAGCGAATCAATAAATTAGAATTTTCTCGTGCGATTTTTGTTGCTCCTATAAACTTCTGCTATGTCAACAACCTTAATAAAAATGGTAACACTCGATGCATAAGATCGACTCAATTAGATTTAACCTACCCAAAAGCTCATGTTTACCTCAATTATAAAAGTTAGTCTACCTTAAAATTCAATTCTAGTTCCGATTGTAATCATGCCTAAAGTCGGCAGAACCGAAGGAAAAAACAAAAGGGGCCCGGATCAAAACATAGTAGCATGTGTTTGAGGTTTTAGAGTCAAATGATGCAAATTTATGTCCAAAAGGCATTCGAATAGGTTTCATCAAGCTCTTTGAAAACATTGATTGTGGCTTAATTGTCCTCTCCTCAAGTCAACTAATTTGAATCAGTTCGATCATAATATGGGCTTAAAAAGTTCGCCCATAAGTTTACTTAATGTTAGGCTAACTAATGTTACGCTGTCTAACATCAACTCCACAATTGTAGACTTCCACGATTGATGACTCTTCGAATTGGGAAAAATAGCTCCAATGACGATGATTACGCCTAAGGATCAATTCTAGGAATCCATCTGTACACACCTTAATTGATCTAAGCTTTGTATGTAAAGTTTCCCTTGGTATAGATGTGCCTATAAATAATAATATACAAATGCTATGACAAATCGTCAGAGCTTTCACTTTATAAGTAAATAAGTTTAAATCAAAATTCCGAAACAAAACATCTATCCCCTAATATTAGCTACAAGTTATTTTTTAGGACCGTATATTATGTCGCAAATGAATTTTGAAATTGACATTTGCTAGGACTTTTGAGATATAGCCCTCGTTCAGTCAAAATTCACATTTTAGTATATTTTGATAAAAATTGATGAAATATGTAATTGAAAAATTAATAAAAGTTGTGAATCTCATAAAATGAATGGTAAAAAATGAGTTTAACGAAAACTTGAGTTCTAAAAAATAAAGGCCGAAACCCGTCATAATTTCCTTTGTTAAGATGTTTTCTTGAACTGGCCACGACAGCTGGGCAAAGCTTAGTTAGGTAGATCTATATCGTTACTAAGAAAAAGTGATTTAATAAATGACAATCCTATTGAATAATGCACATGATATGTCATGAAAATAACTCCATTTTATAGATTATAAATCTGCAAGAAAGATCTTCTAAATCATAAATTCTAAACTTTTACATCTGAAAAACAAATTGAAGTTCAACCTGACATTGACCTCATCTGATTTAAATCATTCTTAATTTTTTTTTTAATTCTTTAATAATAAAAATAGATTAATAAAAAAATATAATCCAACTTGACTATGATAATTTGTACATTTGTGTGTCATATGTGAAGATGCATTTTTTCGCTCTGTATATATATAGTACAAAGGAATTGTTTAGTAAATGAACCTTCTTTCTGAATCGAGGATAAAATTCTTTCTTATTTTCTAATCAGCTATGTGTGAAAAAAAGAAAAGAAAAAAACAACAGTGTACAGTAATTGCCAAACTCTACTCATATATAGTATAAACGAGTTATTCAGTAAATGAACATTCTTTCTCGATCTTGTTTTCGAAGAACAATATTTCTCCACGTAATATCCTAAAATGTTCAAATCAATTAAGGGTGGAAAAATAAAATTCAAAACAATGTATAGTTATTGCCAAACTCTACTCGTTTACCTTATCTTCAAAACCTAATCTTCTATAATTTTTCTATGTTTCATGTACTTGGGGAAGGTTTTCTTACTTGGATAGGGAAGCCAGGTGGCCAAATTTCCTAACTATTTTGTTGTGGAAGTATAGATCCAAGGTATCCTAAGTTAAATTGAACAAGTCGTACCAACTATTTGTCATTTAATCGGCTTTTTGGCCACTATTTGAAAACTCCTTTTTCTTTTTTTTTGGGTCTAAATATCTATTTTTAATCACACATTCACACAATAAAATATTCTGCACGTAAATTCAAATGTTTTTTCAACTTTTCAACCACACATTGTCTTAAAAGTCACTATTCAAAATATTTTTCTCAAATAATGGTCATCAAAGGGGCCTAATAGAAAAATAATAAAAAAATAATTGACAAATGTCTGATTTATTAAATTAATCGACAGAAATCTATTTTTCAATTAGTTTTTTTTTAATAGAGAAATTTAGAAATAGTCGTTCCCAAGGTGCTAATGTTCGAGACCAAAAATCAAACACCACGTAGAACCTGCCAGGCATCATTATTGATTTTATTTAATTAAAATCTGAACAGAATTAGTACTTTCTATTAAAAGATATTTTGATGAATAAATATTAATAATTAGTGCATAATAGGACATTTTATTACCGACAAAACATTAAACAGTGTAAGTTCTGCACGTGCTTTAATTATGGAGTTAATATTTCGTCTCTCTCGGTTAATAAAAATAATTTATAAGATATATTTCATACTAGAAAAGTGAATTTTGAGTCTCTACATTTTTTGTACATAAATTCGAATAAATCACATAAATATTTTATTAGGATTCATGTTGTACTGATATAAAATGATAATACGAAGAATCTACAGTAGACACGACACTAGCTAGTAAATAACAAGATTTAGTCATGTTGTAACTTGTTAACTTTAAAATTTTTTGAGTTTCCCGATTGATTAAATATGAAATTAAATGATTTTGAGCAACACAAAGTTTACCAAAAAATTAAAAATACAATTGCCCCTAGAGTAGATATATACCCATGTTTGGTCCCCATTAAATTTTAATTCATTTTTTTCTCTACTCTTATCAACTACATATTATCTTAATAAAATAATATTATACATAAACCAAAAAATTCTCATTACTTTTTAACCACACATCCTTCAAAAAACATTGTTCCAAAATCAGTTTTTTTCTAAAATAATGGACTTCAAACAAGGGCTATACGTTATATACTAAGGAAACAAGCCACATATATAGATAGTTTGTTTATGACGCATATACTGTTGTAAAATATACCATATTTTCTTTCGAAATAATTTAAAACTTAAATAAATAATGCATTTTTTTATTTAGTTTCTAAACATAACATTTATATTGTTAATTCGATATTCGGTCTCAAATATATTTGCTTCATCATTTCTGACGCACAATTATTTCTCAACACATTTTGAGTCGTGATTTTGGCACTTGTGACTCGGGACAACCAATTTTTCTTTGAAATACACACGTTATATAGTAACTCTCACGCTCTAACTGATAAATAAATAATATTAGATGCAGTGTTTGAAATTTTTTTTTAACAATAAAAGATAAACTTGGACAGTCCAGAATTATTCGGATCTCCACACGGAATAATATCTTAATTGGCAAATTAAGAACTGTATCTTCACTGGTTAATACACAGTTATTAAAACTATGCTTAGTCGAGGACTCTTGCCAACATAACACAGAGTTTGCCAGACATCACGTGCTTGTTTTTGGGCCAATTTATTTTTGAATTCAAACTGATCATGCATGCAAACTAGTCAACAATGACATACTTGTATAGTCTCTATAATGTACTTTGAATAAGTTTTAAATCGAATTTTTCTCTCTCTCCTTTATGACAATCATCATTTTCAATTTTTTTAAAATATTCATTTTTAACTATACATTTATACATTAAAATATTCTATATGTAAACTCGATTTTTTTCTTATTTTTTAACCACACATTCTTCTTAAAATCACTGTTCAAAACGTTATTTTTTTACAAATAATGATTGTCAAACATGGGCTAACGTGTGTTGAGGAATAATTTTTTGAACAAATAAATGCATCTTTTGTCTCTATAAAATTTTACATGCATTACGACGTCAACAAATCAAACCTAAAATTGATGTCATCTCTAAAAACTTAAGGGCATGTTCTCTTTACCGTTTTCAATTCGTTTTCTGTTTTCGATTTTCCAAAACAGTGAAAACGCGTTTTTGAAAACAAGTTAAAAATTTGTAAAGAAAACTCAATTGGTCATTTTGGGTGTTTTCAATTATTATCAAGTCAAAATTTTCAAAACGCGTTTTGGGTGTTTTCAAAATAATTTTTTAAAATGTCAAAAAGAATACATTTTCAATAATATCAAAAGAAACACTCAAAACATAAAACTCAAAATGAATTCAAAACTCAAAAAGCAAAAAAGAACACATTTTCAAAAATCTCAAAATGGACACTCAAAACACAAAACACAAAATGAATTCAAAACTCAAAACACAAAACTGAAATACAAAGAGAACGACCCCTAAAATTTTGAACTAATTAATTTATTCATATTCAAGCGACATAAGATAATAAGAAAACATGGGCTTGAGTGCTTAGACTAGCACAAAGAGGCCCCAAAAGTTGGCTGATAAACAACCAAATATCTCTTAACCCACTTGAATCCCTAACCCCAGTTTGGCAGTTTGGGGAACATATAGAGAACGACAGTATGGGCAGTCTCTCTCTCCCCCTCTCCCTATGTATTATTAAAGACATTTGAACGAAAATTCCATTTTCTTTTCCCACTGAGGCCGAATCTAAACATGTGCTCGAGAGATAGTTGTCCATACACTAATAGAGATGTATGGATTCTCGAAAAGAGAGNTTGAATCCCTAACCCCAGTTTGGCAGTTTGGGGAACATATAGAGAACGACAGTATGGGCAGTCTCTCTCTCCCCCTCTCCCTATGTATTATTAAAGACATTTGAACGAAAATTCCATTTTCTTTTCCCACTGAGGCCGAATCTAAACATGTGCTCGAGAGATAGTTGTCCATACACTAATAGAGATGTATGGATTCTCGAAAAGAGAGGAGCTGTGGTAGTCCCTCGAACCGAAGAGGACTATGTAAACACTTACTCGAAACCTTACTCACCAGATTCCATTGTGGAAGACACAATTTTTTTTTTGAAAAATTCGTCATGATTTACTTGATCCATGAAGTTATCAGATAAAATTATATAAAAATTTAAGTTTTTTGATAGAATTACATTTATAATATTTAAATGTTATCATCAACACGTGAAATAATCTATCACGTGTATGTGAGATTTATTTTTTCCATCAAAACATAAACATGGACAATTCATTTAAATGGGTGATACCAAAACTTGAACTCATGATATTCATGTATTCTGATACCATGTTGAATTTTTTGAACTAAAAGTTTATGTGTTTGATAGGATTATATATGTATCATTTAAATGTTGTATGTATACTTGTATCTACTCTCTCTCTCTCTCTCTCTAAGAGTGTATTTAAAAACAATAACCATGGCCTTGTGCTTCATCACCTCCAGCACTTGTTCATCAGTGTTACATTTCATTTTACCTGCCCTTCACGCCTTCCTTATCTCTCTGTCCATAACTTGTCTCAACAATCACTTTTCTCTCCTAATTTAAATCCCACTTTATCCTCTGCATTCCATTTTCTTTCATAGACAATCAAGGTCTCAAGTTTTCTGACAAAAATATTCTTAGCTTTCATCATCCTATTTCTCCTATCTTGTTCATTCCACATTTGCTTCCTGACAATGTCTAGCAGGAGATCCCAGTCGAGGCAATCAGAAGTTTCCAGGATAACTGAAGATCAGATCGCCGATCTTGTGTCCAAATTGCAACAACTCATTCCTGAGATCCGCAATAGGCGTTCAGAAAAGGTTGATTACAATTTTTTGTTCTTTTCTTTATAATATATGTCCGTGTGCACGCGAGCGCATATCCTAGGGGCGAAAGAATACGTCACCAACTCATTCCTGAGATCCGCAATAGTATAGGCCTTGATTATTTTCTAGATAAGTTAGGTTCTGCTCCTGCCCACAAGCCTCATTTATTGAGAATTTGAGGTGTGGGACTATGATGTTCCCTGTAAACATTTCTTTGCATGGCATACATACAGTTTATAACAGAGAGAGTTTCAATAGAGAGGTTTACATAGCACAAGACGAGAGGCTGCATAGCGGAGGACAATTCTAAGAATGAAAAATAAGCTAAAATATTCTTCATTATATTACATATCGAACATACATTTAAACAAAGAGTGAGAAAATTTATCTCTATCCTCATATCTTGTTCATTATAGTTCTATTTCTCCGTATACCTAACATACACTTAACCCGAGTGTGAGAGCATGCATAAAAGTTTATTTCAATTCCTATCTAACTAATCATGTTTAACAATTTCAGGTTTCACCCTCAAAGGTGTTGCAAGAGACTTGTAACTACATCAAGAACTTACACAGAGAAGTGGATGACCTGAGTGATCGATTATCGCAGCTTTTGGAATCGACAGACAGTGACAGTGCTCAAGCAGCCATAATTAGGAGCTTACTAATGTGAACTCCGAGCTTAGATGCTTGTACTTTCTGGGTTGTTATTGTCGAGGGTTTGGTTACTATGTTATATAGCCCAACTTAGGAGTTTAATTAGTTTAAGCTCCATTGTCTCCCCCATGTATTAATATTACGTAGAATTGCCTTTTCTAAGTCAAATATAAAAATATAATAAAAGGGTTTGAAGATATATTATCTAGGATATGTATATTTTCAGTTCCAAACTTATGATATGCCAAATTTGGAATAGTTTCTGATTCTATTGATCTTGAGATATTCCTATACTTGCACTAAGCTGCCGACATCCCCCGTCCCCCAACCCACTCATATATATGTATATATAGTTATCTTAATTCTATATGATCAAACGCAATAAAGATGCACATGAAAAATAAATACACAAAAGAACAAGCCAAATTTATAGAGGTTCACTTTAATTGGTCACTACATCTTTATCTTTCTCAAGAAAAAATTGCTCATTCTATTTTCTCTAACCTCTATTTTTTATAATAATTCAAAACCCTAACAACGGATGCGGACATTGACAATAATTAAACTCCACAACTTGACAATATTAACACATTCATACCAAATACACTTTTAGATAACATAGTTTAATATGAAATCATAACACACGCAGAATGTAAGTTCAATTGTTCCCCTACTTATTTACCTACATGGACATATGAAAGTTATTAATACATGCATGCATCCTCTAACATCCACTGTCCCACGTCCAAAACTTTTAATGGAAGAGAGTTGAAAATAAAAAATGAACCAGATCCGGTACACGAACAGGATCAATGACAGGATTTTATACAAATAAAATTTCATTGACACTTCAAAGAATAAAAGAAAGAACTGCCAATAAAAAATTGTGATTTCAGCACTTGGATATAGCCCTTGTCATTGACCTCGTGCAACTAGTTTAATCCAAAATGTAGTACGCAACATCAACACTAATCGTACACAAGTCAACCTTGATTCAATGCACTCACATGTGACTGGGGCATCAAATTTACTCGTAAGCAAAAACTCGAGTGTAACTTTCTACGCCTTTTTTATTGTGTACAATTTTAACCTAGGGACGGATGGAGGGGGGCTGGACCGGGCTATAGGTCTTGGTCCAATTTTTTTTTTTTGGACAAGCCCAGTTAAAAAAATGAGCCCATTAGCCATTACCAGTCCAATCCAATTCAATTATAACCTAACCCAACCCAATTATCACTATCGCCCTCATTCTTCACATTTGAAATCCTCATTAGGAGAGCAGCCGAGCAGGAAGCCAGGAACACCGAACACTGGAGCAGGGAGCACCAGAGTTGAGCAGTCGTTTTGTTTCTCCTCTCGGTTCGAACTTCGGCGGTTCCCAATCAAGTGAATTTAATTCCTTTTTTGGTTAGGCATATTTGTAATCTTTTCAATAATTTATAGTACCCGTTTTCACCCCGTTTTCTTCCCCATTTTATACCTTTTCCCCTGTGGGTTACTGACTTACTGCCTTACTGGGTTTCTTAATGTTTTATTATGGAAGAATGAAGATTGTTACCATTGAATATTTGAATTACTTGACTGGAGTTTGGAGAGTTTTGGTATTTTGATTTTTGAGAAATTGCGTTTTTGAGAAATTGAAGATTGACTACTGTAAATTTGACTACTCTTTCACATTAACCAAATTGCGTTTTTTGAAATTGTTTATGTAATTGAATGTAAATTGCATTTTTTTTGAATTAGACTTGAGCAAAATGGTTCCAAGCTTTAAGTTTTCTCTTTTCTTTTTCTTCTTCTTCCTCCTCTTTTTCTTTTTCCTCTCTGCTCCCGTTTTTCTAAGTTGTGTGTATGTAATTAGATTTGTATATAATTGGATTAGAATTTAATGGATTTGGTTAAATATATTCAGTCAACCATTGACTGACTTTTTCCAATTTTGTTTGCTTTCATCTCCATTTTTTTTGTTCTAGCATGACATATTTGACCTCAATTTTAGGTGTTGACTAATTTAATTAGATAAGGTAGTTACGGTACTGGGCTGAATTAAACATAAACTTGGTATCTTTTGGTTAGGCATATTTGGGCATTGCCTTAGTGAATTTGTTGCCTATGTTATTTAGTCTCAGTTTTTTTTTTATTCTTTCTACTATTCCAGCCTTTATAAATAGAAGCTCAAACTTCTTTAAAGAGAATGAAGACGATATTTTCATTCTTTAAAAAGACGGGACAATCTAGAGAAAATATATGTACATCTCCAGAAATTGAACATCTGTCAGTCTCAACTCCTATGCAACATCCTTCAATTTCATCTCCGAAAATTGAACATTCATCCGTCTCAATTCCTGAATTGCAATCATGTACTAGTATTGAACGGGATCCGGGAAAATGAAAGCAAATGTTTGAACATCCCGTCAATCTACGAGATGAGATTAGAATTTCATATATAAAAGTTGGACCTTATCAGCTGAAGTTTAACGAATATCCAAGGATAGAAGGAAAAAAAAACAAGCTCGTCGCTTTCGGAAAAAGTGGTTCGATGAATTTCTTGGTTGAAATATTTTCCTTCAACTGAAAGGGCAAATTGTTTTTACCGTTTTCTTTTTCAGAAAGATGACAATTCGTCGGGATGTTCGGGATTGGTTACCGAAGGATATAATAATTGGAAGAGGGTTTAGGATGGAAACAAGTGTGGATTTCTTATTCATGCTAATTCAACATATCATAAACTGTGTGAGACTACAACTAAAGATTTAATCAGACCATCTCAGCATATTGACAAGGTGATGCATACTGTATTGGAAGAGGAATTTCAAAAACGTCGTTTGCGTATAATAACTTCAATTAAAAGTGTTCAATGGCTAGCATTTCAAGGTTTAGGGTACAGAGGTAATGACGAATCACCATCTTCTCTTAATCGTGGGAATTTCATACAACTAATAAAGTACGTGGCATATTTAAATCCAAAAATTAATAAAGTTGTATTGGAAAATGCACCACAAAATGCACAATACATTGCTCCAACTTTTCAGAAAGAAATTTTGCATATTATGGCCAATAGAGTACGACGAATGATTCGAG
>CAIGRP010064922.1:0-27119 GCA_903798385.1 Fraxinus cuspidata | reverse complement strand
ATATCTTCGGGTTGAATGATCGGTCTATAATCTATATCCACATAGAATGAGAAGTCGGTCTCGTTGACTCCTTCGAATAGATTGTACCTCCATTGTTGAAATCTTTCGAGTACATGAAATCTCCCATAAGCATATCATTTTCTTCCAACTTGGCAAGTTCTTTAAAGTGCTTTGCAAGTACCTTCTTATTTAATAGGGGAAGACCATCTCCCACAAATTTGATATCCTCATCCCAATCGTCATGTACAAAATCTCTCATGAGCATGTACTCTTCATCAGATTTTTCAATTGCTTGTTTTCTATATATCAAATATTTTCGAAATCTCAGAAGTTTCGGCGTGTGTAAACTAGTATAAGAGAACAAGCATTTCTCAGTACAATACAACACGTAACAAATTTCACAACTTGGATACCCTCCAAGCATAACTTGACCATCGATGTAGAGATTTGTCGTTGCAACTCTTTTTGTTAATTTACCAATATCAGAATTTTGCATAAATATTTGAAAAGTATAAAGACAAAATACCAACACAAAATAGATTAAAATTGCAGGGGGTTAGATAAACAACATAAAAAGGAAAACAAAGAAAAGTAGATAACAAATAAAATCAAATAACAGTTAAAAAAATAAACTAAGACTAAAGTAAATAGTCCCTGGCAACGACGCCAAAAATTTGTTGTGTTATTTCTATCGCAAGTGTACGATATTGTAATAAGTAATATAGTGAATTTTTGAGTCTGCATTATCGTTCCCCAGGACTATACTTTAGACCTTAAGTAAATTTCTCTAACTCCTATTTCATGAAAGTAAACAAAGATTTATGCGTTGATATGAATTTTTTATCTAAATAGTTTAACTTAATTAAAATGCACACAAAGATTTGTTGAGATTTCAAATAATGGATAAAAATTAGGGACGAACAATTTCACCTATTGATCACATTTAAGTCCTAATTCAAGATTTAAAAGTCTAATGTAGTGTTCGATCAAATTCTTCTATGGTATTCAATTTACCTCTTTCGAGTTCTAATTGAGCCTATTTAACTATTTCAATCACATATCTCTATGCGAATCTACTTTAGTCAAACGAAATATTAGTTCTAAGAATTCATGTATGAGCACAATATTTAGTATAGGTATTGATCTACAAGTTATACTAAATTACCGAATTTTACTATATGATCTAAATCTCAAACACACCTCTCGATTCGTAAAAGTTTCAAAAAGTCATCAAATTAGTGATCAAGTAATTTAATGAATTAAACTCATAGTAAAATCAACACTTGAAAGATAAAATACCAAGAATCTTGAATAAAAAGACATTAAGGTTTTTAAATCGATTACATCGTTTGCCCTAATACAAAGTTTAGCTATTCATATTAAATGAAAAAGAAAAACTAAAAGTTGGTATGGAATACATCACCGGATTTTGATTATAGATGTAGAAAAAGAAATAAATCTTGCAACAAGATCTTCTTTTTCCAATCGATGTTTCAAAACTTGAATTCCTTGATATTTTCCTCATTTGAATTGTGTTATTAATATCTAGTTATATCTTTGTTTTCTCAATGTATGGAACCCCTAAAATTTCTTCCTTTCTTCTCTTTTATACTTTCCTACACGGTTTTCCAAATATTGGAGTCTTTCTGGGCTTTTCGCGAGCCTAAACATCATAACCCTAAAATTGGTGGTGCAACGCCTAGGTGCTAGAAAGCAGCGCCTAGGCGCCGCGTTGACCTTTGAAGCAGATTCTATGTGCTATGGTAGCACTGCATTTCTGAAAATAAATAGCCTTGTAGCGCTTGGGCGCTGAGTCGCTGTTTTAAATTCTGCGTCTGTTTCAATTTTTTGTCATAACTTTTTCGCCCGATATTCGATAAGGCAATTCAAATTGAGTTGGAAAGGTAACTTAAAGGGCAACAACTTTGTTAGAAATAGTTGTTTTCCAATTTGAATGTTTATTATACCAAAAATAGGTCTCAATCTCCAGCTGAAAGTCTGGAACATCCTTGTGTGGTTGAAAGTTGATTAGTGAAAATATTTTGGTCATATTTCACTCATTTTGATTTCTAATTGCATCCATTTGACACCCAAGCAATCTCGAATCTTCATCGTGAGTTTTGGCACAATTTCTGAGTATTTGCACTTTAGTTCCTAAACTTTGGATTTTGCCTTTATTCGCCAATTCACTTCTTTTCTCCAATTTTTCATCAAGTATAAAGTTTTACCAACAAAGATGCAATATAACATAAATTAGGTAGATTTTTATCAAAAGGACAATAAAATATTATTATTTAGGGTCTCGAATAAGTGTAGAAACTACACTTATCGGTAGGCTTCCAATTTTCAGTGACTTTGCGTACTCATCCCTTTGACTTATTAACTTTGCAATTTTTAAGTTTTTCAGAACATTCTTTCGTGTTATGGTCCTTAGTGTGATGAATTTTGCAAAATTTTGGCCTGTAAACCTCGAGAGATAGGTGATATGCTTCAACGATTGCTTGCGATGGAGCGACGAGATTTCATGCATCAGTTCCTTGTGTTCATTGAAATAAACGAATTGCTGCTTTCCAATTTGGTCGCGTATACCAAAGCCTTTGCCTCATCTTTCAATATCTTTCAATTTCTCAATGCGGCCTTGCTCTATTTTATTTCAATTTTCAATTAATTTTTCTGTTGAATTTCATTTTGAATCAGGTTCACTAGCTGATGGCAAGTAGCTAGATTGTTGTTGCAAACATCTCTCCGAAAGGGTGTTTCCATAAAAAATCCATTCCATAAGGCATCCCTAGTCTTCTCGTAAGAAATTATATCAAAAGCAATGAGTTCAATGTTAAACTGTACAAAATCGCTTTTGAGAGACTCACCTTCATCCAATCTCATATCATTCAGTCTAGTGGCAGGCGCTTGCTTTGCCTACTTCCTGTGAAAGCTCCCAGGAACTCTTGCCTTAATTGTGGTCAACTTCGGATCGATCTTAGCGATAACTTACTGTACTACCTTCTTGTAGGTTCATCTAATGTCTGATATAATGTTTGGAATTTGAGTGTAGGACCAGCCTTCTTTAGCCTCATCCGTGTCATATAATCGTATATTTGGTACATCAAATCGCCTATTCTACCATACTTCTTGATTTTTGGGATGGATGAAGTTGTCAGGAATTTGAGTCATTTTGATTTCATTTGAGAATGACATGCTTTTATCATCATCATCCATCTCATACGATCTTGTGGCTTATCCACATACTCCTCCTAGAAAGTTGAATTGCGACTAGATGAGCGCTTTGGCACCAAGTGCAATGAAAGGATACATTCAACTATTTACATGCTAGTAAGCTTTCTTGAGAAATATGTAATGGATCATGTCTAGATTTGTAATAGAAATTGGCGAAAGGGAGTTGAACGAAGTGTGAATATGGTCGCATTGGTAGGAAAGTCCAGCTGCTAGACTCGAAAAATGACTTTCTTATTGTTTTTTCTATTTTTCTCTTTCTCTAGTTTATTTTAAGTTAAATGGTAGAATTATCCTTTTATAAGATCTTTAATGGCAAAAATAGATCAAAGTCATCAGAAATGACAATTTGAGAGAATTATCCTAATGTTGTGAAAAGGTCTTCGGTGGTGATTTTGGGATGGGAGGAATCGTGGCTTGTGGGTGGCCGTCGGTGTGGTTGTGCTGTGTTGGGGTTGGTGGAAAGAAGACCTTTTTTTTGTCCTTTTCTATCTTTTTCCTTTTCGATCACTTTTCATTTGTTATTGTTTTCTCCATTTTTCCCATTTTAAGTTTAAGTGATAGAATTGTCCTTTTATAGGACCTTGAATGACGATATGAGAGAATAAATAAAAAGTCGATTTCTTACTTTAAATCTTTTGTTAAGCTACCTAATGTTATGTAAAGGTCTTTGGTGGTGGTTTTGGGATTGGAGGAATCTTGGTTGGCGCCATGAGGTTTGAATTGGGGGAAAGTTTTTTATTTTTTATTTTTACGAGAGAATAAATGAAAAGCTGGGACGGATGAAAAAATTACCACACATGGGAAAAGCTTGGAATCATTGTGAAATTTAGCCTTATAATAACCATACACTTAATAATTAAGTAATTTTTATTTTTTTTCAAAATAAAGTAATTTGACTTTGTGGAACACACTATAAAATTATACTAGAGCGATGCCTTTCTTGGTTCATCCAAAGTGAAGGTCTGCTTGGAGTTTTGGAGTTTCGATTATGGACATTTTTAAAGTATCGATTTTGTTTGTTTATGAGTAGATCTATTTTGAGTGATTTTAGTAACAATTTCTATAATAGTCCATCCCATGTTTGAGAATTTATTATTCATCGGTTCTAAAATTTTTTGAAAGAATAAAATTAAATATATATCATTTAGTGAAATTTTTAGTTTATAGTTCTTGCATAAAATTATATTACTCATAAGTGATATTTTACTTATAGATAATTTTTTACATATAAGTTAATATTTACCTTAAAAGAAATAAATTAAATATTTACTTAAAATTTTAAGTTGATATTTTTATATATAAATGAACTTTACAATTATAAAATATTTTATACTTTTAAATATTTTTTACACATAAGTAATTTTTTACTTATAAGTAACTTTTTATATTTTATAATAATATATTTTTCTTTACAAGTTAGTTTTGAACAAAATATATTTATTGAAAATAATTATTTTATAAAAGATATAATAGACTATGAGAAGTGGCCAAAAATTGTTAATTTGATAGGTTGAGAGAATCGATCAAAATTACAATATACCNGTTGAGAGAATCGATCAAAATTACAATATACCAATTTAGGGTGATTTTTAAACCATCCAAATTGTGCGGTTTGAACTATTGATTTATGTAATTGGAAGTAACCAATTAGGTTTACGACGAAACCTAAAAATCGATCCAATTTGAGTACCTCTACAGAATAGACCTCAACAGAAAAAACTGGTGCCCAAAAGAACTATCAAGTATCAATTTTTTCAGTCCCTCGTAAATAGTGCCACCCAAAATGATCAAAATCAACCAAAAAAAATCCCAAACATGCCCTTATTGATTTTGACTTTTCAAGTTTATATTTTATTATTTAATAATAGACGCGTAGAAATCAATACAATATTCGAAAGAAAGAAAAAAATCCTTAAATTTGGCTTCTAGACGGCTGCCAACATAGACGAAGGATGCCAATAATAATAATCCACGTGTATGAGGATTTTAGGTTGGAACTTTGGCTTTCAAATTGTTAAGACGTTCCTATCCCTGATGCTTTCTCAATATTCAATCTAAATCACAATATTCTAGTAACTCGAGAAAATTATAGATGTTTTATATAGACAATTGGTCCGTAACATTGAAAAGATATATTAGTTATTGTATTATCAATATTAATAATTAATATTTACTTTACCTCGCCAATATTTTTCTTCTTATTAATTTGTCAATACATTAACCGAAATGATGATGTTTAAAATATCATTCTTTACCGTCTTTTATAAATCATAAATATTTGTGTACGAACATCAATCTTATTATATATATTTAAAAAAATCAAGTAAAACTATTTTTATATATTGCTATAAATTTTATTTGGTGAATTCAATTACGGAGGGAAAAAATGCTCTTTTTTATTAATACATTCCGATTCTATTAACATTAAATTTTTAACTCTAGAAATTTCACTAAGCAAACGGTAGAAAAAAAAACTTTCAAATCAATTTTGTGAATATGAGTAATTGTATGGTTCTATGCAATTGAAGTTTGAGTTCATTAGTCGGAGCATTTTTATGCATGCTGCCGATTAAAGTTTGTGAATAGAATTCTCTGAGAAGAGTTAGAATGATAGGTGAAATTTTTTCGAGGTCCTAAATAAATGACTTTTACTTGTCAATCTATTGATTTTGCTTTGATTCAAATTGAGAAAGAGTAAAATAACCTATGTAGAATTGCCTAGTGCGGTTTATCTTTCCTGTGTGGTTTGTGGACTATTGAATATGAAGCGAAATTTACCCAGTGCGCACTCACGAGTAGCCGCTGCGGGTTCCTACGTTAACAAAAAAAAAATAATAATAATATGCTATAATTGTATTCATCCAGATAATTGATAAAGTTGAAGCAACTAAAAACGACAGGGCAAATCAGTAAAGATCATAGTTCCATTCCGAAGTTTGATTTTTGTTTTGGACAAATGTAGGATATAAGAATAATATTTCTTGTCCTTCTCATTCTAGGAAGAAAAGTAAATTGCACTATATTGAGCCGGCAGAGGACCGTTTAGCAAGAAGTATTCATGAAATGTCTCTCTCGTGATGATTCGTTAAATTCCACATCTCATCCCCTTCTCCCTTCCAAAAGGCAGAAACCCTTTAATTTTCCCCCTAAATCACCTTCCTCACGTTCCAACAATTCTTGGTATCTCTCTTTAAATTCTTATTAATGTTCTTTCCAAAGGTAGAATTTCATAATTTTTTTAAATTTTTTTTGCAATTCAGTTGACTGAAAAATCTAGAAACAGTGGAAAAGTCTGATGATAGTTGAGAAAAATTGAAACTGTTTTCTTTTTCCTATTTATCTGTCTTTGGATATCGAGATTTGGGTTCTGGTAGAATCTTGAACTTTTAGGCTGATATTTTGATAAAGAAGGGTAGAATTTTTGAAGTTTTTGTTACATGGGAAATTGTTGCGCAGCACCGCAGACTTTTGATGATGATGTAAAGGGTAGGCATAAGTCGAACCCATTTACTGTTGATCATGATGATAAAGCAATACCGAAAGGTGGATACAAATTGAAATCCCGGGTGTTAGAGAACCCAACTGGCCATGATATTGAGGAGTTCTATGAGTTGGGGCGTGAGCTCGGTCGGGGTGAATTTGGTGTTACGTATTTATGTACTGATAAATCGAGTCGTGCAGTTTTTGCTTGTAAATCTATATCAAAAAATAAGCTAAGGACTAGAGTGGATATTGACGATGTGAAGAGAGAGGTCGAGATCATGAAGCGTTTACCTAACCATCCCAATATTGTGAGCTTGAAGGATACTTATGAGGATAATAATGGAGTCCACTTAGTTATGGAGCTGTGTGAGGGTGGTGAATTATTTGATCGCATTGTTGCTCGGGGACATTATACAGAGAGGGCTGCTGCAGCTGTTACTCGCACAATTGTTGAAGTTATCCAGGTGAAGACTCGGTTTGCTTATATTTTGATCTTGTTTCGTGCTTTGAAGTCGTGTCTGCATGTTCTGTTATTAGATTTTTCAATTCTACCGAGTATGCGCTATAATTTACTAGCTTCGTACTTGTTGTTCGAGAATCATTGTCTACATGGTGAATACATGTTGCCTACTATAAGTTGATTGAATTTTGTTATATTGGAGTTTTTAGACTTTGCTCTTAACAAAAAACCATTTTTACAGTTATGTTTTGGTTGCCTGCTCTTGTCAATTAAAAAATCCGATAAGTTGCACCTAAGCTCATTAGAGTTTTTGATGTTTTCAAAAAGTTAACAATGCATACGACTCTTTCTAAATAAATTTTAGCCAAATTTGAGACACCATAAAAACTTCGCACATCTTGGTTGTTAGGAGAGTCTAATTCCTTGCATAACATTCCCTTTGCGAGAAGTTGATTTTATGCTTGTTACACACATATTTGTTGTATTCATGTGCTACTAAACCTTCCTGATGGTAATTTAATGCTGACGTTTTTCTATTTGTTTATGTTGTGCATAGCAACATTGTTTCACACATTGATTCACCCACCTTTTTATGATTGAACAATTATAGAAGGCCCAATTGGTTCTAAAAGTTTTCACACTGTCACTATTCTGTAGTTTTTCCATTTCTAGGTGAGATTTCTTTTAAAGAAATTACATTTTAACCACATATTAGTTAGTAAAATTATCTTTGTGCTGCTGTGCAGATATGCCATGAGAATGGAGTCATGCATCGGGATCTTAAGCCTGAAAACTTCTTGTTTTCAAATTGGAAAGAAACATCTCCACTAAAGGCTATTGATTTTGGGCTCTCAGTGTTCTTCAAGCCCGGTAATGCCTTTTACAAATTGATTTCTTAGTAGCATCTGAGTAAATTATTGAGCATCACTCGATAATTTCCTGTGTAACGGATAGTCTATTTGTGATATTACAGGCGAGAAATTCAATGAAATTGTAGGAAGTCCTTATTATATGGCCCCAGAGGTGCTGAAAAGAAACTATGGTCCAGAAGTTGACGTTTGGAGTGCTGGCATAATTCTCTACATCTTATTGTGTGGTATTCCACCATTTTGGGCAGGTTAGATTCCTCTACATCTTAGTGATGGAAATTACAATTCAAAAATACATAGTTATTCTATTTCTAAATTTTGAAAGTGACACTTCAACCAGTTGACAAACAATGGGTGGTATAATTGCATGTTCCTTTGTAATATATTTTTATCTTGGATCTTTGTGTCGCATTCTTTGACATGAACTGTTTCTTGAATTGCAGAAACTGAGCAAGAAATTGCTGAAGCAATTATTCGGTCTGTTGTGGACTTTAAAAGAGACCCTTGGCCTAAAGTTTCTGATAAAGCAAAGGACCTCGTGAAGAAGATGCTAAACCCTGACCCGAAGCAGCGGCTTACAGCAAAGGAAGTTCTTGGTAACATGCCGCCGTCTATAGGATAAAATGATGTGTCATGCCTTTTCGCTTAGTGAAATGCTTGAGTTCTACTTTCAAATTCATTGCATCAATTTCGGAACCATTGATAAATGTGGCTACTGACTTGCAGATCATCCATGGTTACATAATGCGAAGAGTGCTCCAAATGTTTCTCTTGGCGAAAGTGTGAGAGCAAGGCTCAAGCAATTTTCAATGATGAATAAGCTGAAGAAAAGAGCTTTAAGGGTAACATCATTTGTCTATATGAAGTACACAAGCACATGGACGCCTCTTGCATTCCTTGATGTATTTTTGAAGCTCTTGATCTTGGGCATATGATATCTCGTGGCTAGAATATATTTACTAATTTGCACTATTGCATGGCAGGTGATGGCAGAGCATTTGTCAGTGGAGGAAGTAGCAGGCATAAAGGAAGGATTCCAAATGATGGACACGGGAAACAAGGGAAAGATTGACATTAATGAGTTGAGAACTGGGTTGTACAAACTTGGTCATCAGATCCCTGATGCAGATCTTCAGGTTCTTATGGAAGCGGTAAGCGCTCTATCTAGTTTGAAACTGTACTGATTAGAATCAAACCTTGTTTGGGAGGCTCAAGTATTTCAGGTCGTTGACCTGTGTCAAAGACTAAGGGCCTGTTTGGGATAGTTTATACTTTTTGTAATAGAGCTTCCTCAAGAAGTTACCTTGGGTCAGTTTTCTTTAAAAGCTCTTCTAATTAAGTAAAAAATTTACCCAAATATATCCAAGTTGTCCCACTCCAACAACTTAGGTTTTCAGACGATGTAGTTCAACGTGGCATCAAAGATGCCGAAAGGCCTGAGATCAAGTCTCATCACCATCCATTTATGAAAATTGTGCACTTGCTCTGACCTTTGATTAAAATTCAGTAGGACTATACGTCATAAGACCTGTTGAACTCTCTAACACCGCTAAGGCTATTAGATGGGGTGGTTTTATACCTTTCGTTTGAATTTTTGATGGGCATTATGACAATATTTCTTTCAATGACTTCCCAGCAAATTGTAAATGGCATTGTTTTGTTTCATGTCTTATTATTAACATCTGCGTCTGTCAATAATTGAACCAATTTATACTTGGTGGTAGCTGTGATTTGTAAGCAATCTCACTACCACAACATTATTTTCCCTTTTGATGTTAACTGCTATATTCATCTGTGTGCATATAGTGCCGAAATGTCTTGCTTGCTTCTAGTGCCATCAACTTATACAATTTCTTCATTTGATCACATGAATGTAATGTTTTTTTTACAGGGTGATGTGAATAAAGATGGATATCTTGACTGTGGAGAGTTCGTTGCAGTTTCCGTACACTTGAGGAAGATGAATAATGAGGACCATTTGCTCAAAGCCTTTGAGTTCTTTGATAGAAACCAAAGTGGATACATAGAGATCGAAGAGCTCAGGGATGCTTTCGCTGACGAGGTCGAGATTACCAGCGAAGAAGTTATCAATGCCATTATTCAAGACGTAGACATAGATAAGGTCAGTTATTCTATTATTGATTAAATGATTACGTGAAATGTACTGGACAGTATTAAAAAAGGAAAAAAAAACTTAAATGCACCAAACATGACCTTAATGATTGAATCTCTAATCTCTCTAATTCCCATCCACGCTTTACCCAAATAAAGGATGCGATCGACCAAAAGGGTATGTGTCGTGTATGAAGCTATATCTTAATGGCTAAAAGAATTAAAGAACAATTTCCGTACATGCCTTTAGAAATCGGAACTCTCATGTTTGATCTAGAAATCTTCACTTGTTAAATTTTTTTAATAATAAGCACACTCTGTTTGTATAAATTTCTTTATTCATTTTGCAGGATGGGCGCATAAGTTATGATGAGTTTGCAACAATGATGAAAGCTGGCACAGATTGGAGAAAGGCATCAAGACAGTATTCACGAGAACGATATAATAGTCTCAGCCTGAGATTGATGAAGGATGGATCATTACACATGGAAAGTTGAGGGTGGATAGCATAAAAGATTATGAAAGACTTTTTTGCGTCTGGCTTTGAAATTATTTACATTTTTCTTGTTACTTTTTATTTTTTGTTTTTTTTTTTTATATTACTGCTGGTATTGGCTCCCGGTGTTCATGTCTTTTATACCTTGTAATTGTGCTAATCGTTTGTTTGGAGGGTCCCAAGAAAATGTGAAACTCTTGTTCAAATGTAATAGAAGTTGGGAAAATTTGATTAGTACCTTGTGGTGTGACTGAAACTCGAAATATACTGAATGATGTGATTTTTCTGAAAATTGACCTTGATAAATAAAAAAAGCACAAAATTGGTAGCAATGAAATTTGGGCGCTATGGGAATCTTAATTTTAAAAAAGAAAAGAATCCAAACGAGGCAAATAATAATAATAATAAACGAGTTTCAATCCAAACAGTGATTTGAAGCATTCTTGGTTGCTGAAATTGTTGAGCCCAAATGAATGATGGCCCAGATTAATGATCCATAACTGGACCCGGCCCACTTACGGTTTATCCACTTGAGGCTTTTGGAATACTCACAGAAACATGGCTTATTAACCAAATGGCTAAATGTGCGTTTGATTGCAAGCATAGAATTTGCATAGAAAGAAAATAAATTATGTGTTTGATTGATTTAATTTTTAATTTAGAAAATATTATATTTGTCTATTTTTTTATTGGTGGGTAAATAATGAGAGAGAGAGAGGGGGAATGAGAGAGAGAGAGAGAGAGAGAGAGAGTGTGTGTGTGTGTGTGTGTGTGGGGATTACTTGGAAAATAAAAACAACATATACCTAAAGAAAATATTTTCCTAGTTCGCAAGGAAAATATGGTCACGTGACCAAAAATAAAAAAATATTTTTCGTGAAAAAATTGTCAATCAAACAACACAAAAGTGAAAAATTAGGTAGGAAAAACACAATTTTCATTAAAAATATTGACAATCAAACGCATCATAAATGTTGACACATGTTTCAGTGGTGGCAGTTGGGTTCAATATGAGGGTTATTTCATAAAAATATGCTGCTTTCTCTCATTAAAGTTGAGAAAAAACCATAGCAACTTTTGTGATTTTTCGAGATTCTCTCTAGATCATTGTTCATCTTCTTATTCGATACTCTGTAGATTTTATGAATAACATCATGTAAAGATGATTGTTGTTATGTGTATTTGATAATAGAGAACCCCTCCGTGCGAGTTGATTAGTTTCGTGCTACAGCTTGAGAGTTATTTTCATGGTTTCTGTAAGAACTTCTATCATCAAACCTTTTGTCTTGTGATTTGAAGATGTGCTAGTGTAGAGGTGGCAAAAGGGCTTGTCGATGCTCAACCCATAGGCGGCTCAGGCTCAATTAGAAGAGCACGAGTCCAACGAGGGGCCCAATAGTCGAGCTGAGCGGTTTGTGAGCGTTGCCCACGAGCAGGCTTAACTAGCCACAAGCCTGTCGAGCTGAAGTGACCAAAAGTGACCGTTTCGTCACTTTATACAAAGTTTGTGATTGTTTAAAAATGATCACAAACTTTGTAAGTGACCCAATGGTCATTGTATTAATTTTTATTTATTTTTTTTAAAACTCGGTAGCTACAACACAACTTCAATTTATTTTTTTACACAAGCTATCTACTCTCTTCTACGCTCTCTTTATAATCAAAATATCAAATTACTATCAATTATTCAATTCTATTACATACATATACACTTTCTATTAAATTCAATTCTATATCTATTAACATAGACTCTCTCAATTATATTATCTACACTACATTCTACTTTATCCAATTTAGGTTTTTCATCTTCATCCAAATTACATTCTCTACTATAATTCTATTTCATCATATTCTTAACATACATTCTATTATATTACATAGACATGGATCCTAATGCTTTTGTTAAGGGCTTGTTTGATGGCTACTCACCTATGATGTCACAATCTCAATTTCATAACGAATTTACAAGTCTCAACGACATCCCCATTTCTCGATGATTTTTAAGGAATGATTGTTGATGATACTCACGGAAGTATTTATCCAATTCATTTGGATGACATTAACAAAGATACTGCCCAACCAGAACAAGAATTTTCTGATGCAAGAGTTAAGAGAAAGGAAAAAACAAAGTTGATAAGTGTCGGGAACACTTTAAATTGATTCAAATGGGTTGTACAGTCGATGAAGCTCAAGAGTGTAAAGCAGTGTGTAGATATTGTAAAATACGATTGGCGTGATAAAAGGGTATCTGTATTACCCATGCCAACCGTCACTATCTCAAATGTACGGTCAAACAGAGGCTTGTTGGTGGATCTCAAACACAACGGCACTTTGGTACTCCTCATTTTGATTTCGATTCTACTACACTTAGCACATGGATGCATTTGAAGGAAAAAAAAACTCGTGAAGGAATGGTGAAGTTCGTTGTCGGTGTTGAGTTACCGCTAAGCATAGTGGAAAACGACAGTTTCATAACATCCATGTAAGAATATCTTCAATCAATCTACGTAGGGGTAAATACAAACACTATTCATTTTAATACTATAGATTATTTCATTAAAACCAAAAATAGATTGATTCATGATTTACATAAATATGGTGGTGTTATATCATTTACTTCATCTTTATAAGAACACAATAATAAAAAAAATTATATAGCTACGATTGCACATTACGTGGACCCACTTTAGGTTATGCATAAAAAAATGCTTTTAAAATAATTGAATTTCATCATAATGATAACAACATTTTTAAAGCTTTTATGCAAATTATTAAATAATATCGTTGTGAAGTAAAATCCGTTATTTTTAATTAGTCTATTATAAATAAACTTTGTAGAATTCTTAATCCTAATTTTGGCGATTAATAGTTTCATGTTCGTTATGTATGTCACATTTTTAATTTAATTATGCAAGACAGTATGAAATATATAAAAGATAAATGGATAGAATTAGTGATGCACTAATACATATCACCATATCACCAAATATGAAACAAGCATTTGAGGAATATTATGTACAATTTGGCCAAGATCTTAAAAAATTTGTAACTGACGCAAGGCATTGATGAAACTTCACTTACTTATTATTAAAATAATGTGAGGGATATGGACATTTAATTATTTAATTCTAAACATATAAGAAATGACGATGAGTGTATTTCGGTTGATGCTAATTGGGAATTAGCTTCTAAAGTCAAAAGTTTTTTTTATGATTTCACTAATATCTTATTTGGAGTATACTACTCATTGCAAGAAATTTTAATAAGTACAGAAATGATCTCGCTTTTAATAAAATATTGTTTTTTATGGAACTGAAGTTTAGAAAGTAATAGGAAGACTTACCTATGTTATTCCATTTTGCATGCATAATGGACCCCAAATATAATTTAAACGGTACTAAATATGTTATTAGACAAATAAGTGTGTTTGATTGGGATAATTTTCCACCCGAAAAATTTTAAAATTTTGTGTTCGTTTGGCTTTGTTTTACATGAAAATTTTCCATTAAAGTGATAATTTTTTTTACAATTGGTTATAAAATTTGTTTCCATTGCCAAAAAGTAATAAAAAAAAAACAGAATTTTTTTCCTAAAAATCATTTTTTTCATCAAAGTTTAGTGTTCGTTTGACTTTGTTTTACGTGGAAATTGTCCATTAAAGTGAAAAAAAAATTTTACAATTGATTATGAAATTTGTTTCCATTGCAAAAAAAAAAAAAAAAAACGGCAGTCAAATGGAAATCAATTCCCACAAAATTGGTGGAAAATCAATTCCCACAAAATTGATTTTCCCCAAAAAGGAGGAAAATGACAAGGATAGAGAAAACAAATTCTCATGAACTTTTTGCAATCAAACATGATATAAAGTAGGAAATGAAAAAGAAATTCATACTTCCATGGAATTTAATGCCTATCAAACATGACCTTATTCTAATTTAGAAAACATGTTAACTTTCATATATGAATTGTATGCACGGCGGTTGGGGTGCAAATATTAGTAGGAATCCTTCACACCCACTCCTTCTGCTAATCTTGAAAGGATGATGCAGATTTAGTAAATTTATTTGAAGGCAATATGGATGAAAGATTTGATGCACGAGGTTCTTCTAGTATCTCCCACATATAATCAAACATCGGATACAAGTCCAATTGGAATGCTTTCTGAATTACTTAACTATTTAATCATCAAATGCTTAAGAGCGTAGAGCCTGTTAATGTAATACAATTTGATTTACTTTATTTTTGACAAAAAAAAAAGAACGTAGACATCCAATTATTTCTGCGATTGCAAAAGATCTACTAATATCTCCAGTCAGCACTGTAGCTTCAGAGTCAGCTTTTAGTGCAGGAAAACAAACTTTGTCCGAGGTTAAGAGCCGACTCAAAAAGATATTTCGAAAGCATTAATGTGTGTAAAAAATTGGCTAGACGCTCATTTTCGAATTCAAACTAAGTATGTCGAAATTTGCTGTAGTTAGGTAAATTATATTTAATTTCTTCATATAATCAAACTTTGTTATTTTTCAATAATATTTTGATTTTTTAAAAATTGTACACATAAGAAATTATTAGTATGCAATTTTAACTCCGACTACTAAAAAATTAAGTAATCGATTTCACGCCCAGATAAAAGGAGAAGGGTTTTCAAAATAAAATTTTAAAAAGAATTTCAAATCTCAATTCAATTTCTTATTTATACATTTTACTTCTAAAACTTTATACTTTTCATATTCATACAATTCAATTATTCAAACTTCGTATCAATTCTCTACATTCAATTTAACGAAAATAAATATTGCTCCATTTTTTTAAAATCAAGCATTTGAAAACAAAGAATTCATTTCCTCAAGTTTCAGGAATCATCAATGTAGCATTCTGTCAAATCGTGCGTGTGGCAACACCCTTAATTGACGATACTTGAAATTTGAGAAAATTGATTCTTTGTTTTCGAATGATTGATTTTAAAACAAATGTAAATATAACAAGTTGTTATTGTACAATTTTAACTCCACCTACTCAAAAATAAGTAGCCGATCCCAAACTTGGAGAAAATGAAGCGGGTTTAAAAAAAAGTTGAGCTCTTGGCTCACAAGCCACGAGCTCAAGGGCAAAGTAGAGACGAGCCATAGCATGATCTCAGTTTGTCTTTAACGAGCCATGAGCTCGGTTGTCTTTTGGACGAGCCGAGCTCATGGGTAATGGGGTTAAGTCGGCTCGACTCAGCCCATTGTTACCACTACGTTACTGGATTTGATTGTAATCCTTAATGGATGTTCAACGGGGGATTAAGTGTTTGAAGTGTTCATTGAACCTCTGGAGCTTGGCTGAAAAATCTTGTATTCTTTTTCGCTATTTTCTTGTTTAATATTGTGTTCTTGGTGTTGGTTGTCTCAAACTGGAACCAATTGTGGTATCAAAGCCAATAAGATCAATCTAGTTTTTGACCTGTCATTTGTGACGCTTCTCGATGAACCCTAGATCTAAAACGATCTGCTGATATTTTTCAAAAAAAAACTCTTCTAGCTGAATCCTTATGATGATTTCTGGTAGTCTTGAATATTTTCTTTTGGATCCTAACTTATGGAAATATTTCTTTGCCCTTTTTAAAATAAAATTTCAGTATATTGTCACTGATGCGATTTACTCTCATCAAAACCCTCTATAGTTACCATTGTCCAGGATTCCCAAAGAGAATCTTAGAATGTGAGTGAATAAGGACACGGTCAAAGAAAGAGTCAATAAGTTGATTAATTCTTGGTCTGTACTGAAATTATTTTTTGGTGTTGTGTGCATTATTGTCTTCACATGACCTGTGATATATTTGAAAATAATTGTGTGAATAAATGTTTTATCTGAATATTTATGATAAAACTGCAAATTGTTAAACTGTATGTTTGACACTCCTTAAAGAATTTTTATCTAAAATTTTTCAGGTAAATATTTTGTATATATACTTGCGTTAAATTGCTGTTTATTGAGTGTAAACAAGCTTCTTGAAAATTAATGGTATAAAGTGTAAAGAATAAATTTGGCTATTACTTTGATGTTTTCTTACAGTGTATTAATTTTTTAATTAGTTTACAACTAGTATCATTGTGACAAGTTGACATTTTTTTTTATAATAATAGATACCACTCCACTTAAAAAGTAGCATGACTACTAAGGTTGATGTAGAGATTTGGAGGACTTCAGTCTCTTGCGCTAAAAATAAAAGCACTTACGTTACAATAGAAATGTGCCAAGGCCATAGATAAATCTTGTTACGAGTAGCAAAATTCGCTTGTTAGTTGTTTGTTTTGGTTTGCGAAAATTATTCGGGGGAGGCTATGATGACCGCATGTTATTTGATTAATAGGAGTCCCCTAATTCTTTAAGACTTAAAAATACCATATCAAGTATGGACAGGGTCAGTACCTGACTACTCCCACCTGAGAATTTGCTACATATGCACATTAGAGTGAATCAAAACTAGATCTCAGTTCCATAGTGTGTCTTTCATGGTTAGGGGAAAAGAGTGAAGGGGTACATATTATGGATGAAAGAGTCTAAAGGCTTTAAGGTTATGATCAACAGATCTATTATTTTTAATGAAGAGTTTTTCCTTGTTTTAGTGATAAAACAAGAGAAAAAAAAATAAGTGAAAAGGATTTGATAATATCAAGAATTATTTTGAATGATCAATTCATTTGAGATCTCTCTGACCAAACACAGTTTGAGGTGGAACTGCCTCAAGCAGAACCCCAGACTATATCTGATGATGATATAATAAAAAATGAACAAGATATAAATCCTGTTCATGAGCTTCAAAATTACCAATTACCTATATATATATATATATATATGAGATTCAAAATAACCAAATACAGATATATATATATATATATATATATATAGAGAGAGAGAGAGAGAGAGAGAGAGAGAGAGAGAGAGAGAGGCCTCCTTCCAGGTATCAGTATGCAAATTATGTGTTCTACACAGTTAGAATTTGATCCTCATATAATGGAACCTGATTCTTATGAAGATGCTCTCTCTAGTAAAGACTCTTACCAAGTGTCTTGTAGCAATGCAAGAAGAGATGAACTCACTAATAAAGAATCAAACCTGGACCTTAGTGGAAAAATTAGTTAACTACAAACTTATAAACTGCAAGTGGGTTTATAAAATTAAAGAAGGTAAAAAGATAGGAGTTATGAAGCCAGATTTGTAGCAAAAAGGTTTTACATGGAGAGAAGGAATAGGTTATACATAAATATTTTAACATGTAAGCAAATACACTTCAATTAGAATTCTTATTGCTCTGGTTACTCAATTGATTTAGAATTAGAATTATAAAGATATGCATATTTTTCATTGGTACTATTTAGGTTATGACCATTACATTTTATTAAAATAGAAAGAAATAGTCACCAGACCTTATTTTCACTAAAAAAGTTAATTCATTTTTCCATTTTCCTCCTGTTGGTGCTCTAAGTGGGCCTTTAGTTGTGATTGCTATCACTTCTGGGCTGTAATGTACAAAGTAACTTCCATTTGATATTAGAAGAAGGCCCAGCCCAGCGAGAGATCCATCAGGTTCTTGCTCCGTCCCATTTATGCTCCCTTTGGGGCTTTTCACCAGGCTACAGATGTTTGGGTTTGGGTTTTGTTTGGTTTTGCGTTGACCCATCAAAAATTAGAACATTACATATATAAGATTTTAGCAATCCACCATTTCATTTCTAAGAAATAAGGTTTGGGTGGGATGTTGCCAGAATTCTATGGTGGTTGTCAGATCTTTAATAGATGACCGTACGTTTACTTATGATATTAATCCAATGGTTTGTAACTAATTCTATTGGATTTGTGACCAGTTGACAATGATCCGTTACCTATGAAATATGATCATCGACTTGATAACTACTATCTATGATCTGTGACATCTGTACTGCGTAGCCTATACATTTGAATTTGTGACTTGTTATCTTTGCACAAAGATATGTGACGTTTGATTTGTAACCAGATCAAACCAATTAAAATTGTTCTATAACCGGTTTACATTGATTTGTAACTGTATATGACACGTGATCAGTGACATGTGCAAATTAACATGTGACTAGTAGCACCGCCACCACCACTCCACAACCACCAAAACTCTAGATCCAAAATCTAATTCACCCCAAACACGACTCTCCCTTTAATTTCCACTTACATATTTAAGGTAGTTAAGAAATACAATTTCAAAATTAAGAAAGTTTTTTTAAAAGTTTCAAAAATTAGGTAATAATTAAAACTTATTAATTCAAAATATTTTATTAGTTAAAAATATTAAAGTTAACAATACTATACAATTTATATTTACAGTTACATAATAATCACATTCACAAATTATCATATTAATATTTCACGTATTATTTTTCGATTACAAATAATGAATTTTATAAATCACAACTTATTTAATGATCACAAATTATCAAATTAATTGGTCACAATTTAACAAATTGTAAATTACGATTACAAATGTAGTAGATATCTCATATTTTTTTATGTCACATTATTTATTGCAACCTTTTTTTTACTTGCTTCTCACACAATTCTCATATTGGAACCTAGTTTACATAAGGCAACGGTTAAAAAAAAAAAGGATTTTAATCTTGTAAAAAGTGGAGTTAGATAGAGGCATAATTATTATAATATTAAAAAATTGAATTATCACCTGATTTTGAGTAAAAACTTCTACACCTTATTTTTGAATTGAAAAGTTAAAAAAACATGTGTGGTGATAATTTTCAACCGTTTGATTGTTTGAATATGTAAAAAACCACTCAGCATCGGCCCAAAAAGTATTGATTTAGTTATAATTACCCACCATTTACTTCAGTTAACTTACAAAAAGGACAAATCAGGGTTTGACTAACTTCAGATGATGAGAATTTGGATCCCCAATCTATTAAAATAAGTGAATCTAAATCCCAATATTTATGGAACTATCAACGTTGAAGTTAAAATTGCATGCAATTTTCACGCAACTTAAAGTTGAATATTACGTGGTTTGACGAATTTTCTCTCCACCTATAAATCACATGAGAATCACATACAATTTTAACGTCCGTATTGAAGGCTCTATCACGTGTGAGCTTAGGTTTATTGATTTAAATTAGTTAAAGACACATAATCAGACTTTTGAAGATTTGAAAGTCCACCCCTGATTTTTCTTTTATTAAAGTGTATAAAAGATTAACGAGTAGTTATGAGATCTTACACCTCAAAGGCAATTGAGATAATCTCGGTAAATAAAATAAAAATAAAAATTACTTGATTCAATCTTCGTCTTTTATGCTACAAAGTATAAAACGTGGATTTTATAAATTAGACATCGTGTGTGTGAACTAATTATGCTTCATTGATGATTGTCATTAGCAAAATCCAATGGGTCAATTTAACGACACGATAAGTCTAAAAAATTTTGTTCTGTCTATCATTTTATAATCGTGTTAATAATATTTAATCAATTGAAAACAATCCCAATTTTTGTGTTTATCTTGAGGAATTTACATGTGGGTGATATAATTCCACACTTCAACTCAACTCGACGTTGGCCGGTGACAATCCCTTTCATAAATTGATCTCTTTGTACAACAATGGTATCAAATGACGTATTTTCAATCAAAAGTTATTGTCTCCTCTCAATTATTAGCCCATCCTACTAGCATTATAGTTGATACATCCAAAAGCATCCCTATCCCTCAAAACATGTGGCACCAGAATTCAAAGCTTAAATTCTAGTGCAAATTTACTTCATTAATTGCATGTCACATAATATATATTTAGGGTGGGTTTGTCCCACGTTATTTTGTAAGAATGTATTCTGAAATAGTAGATTGATGGAGAATGTGTGGTTGAAAAAAAAAGAAAAAGTTATTGATGTGATGAAAAATATTATTTTATTGAAGAATGTTTTGTTGAAAATAAGTAAAAGAATGAAAATGAGAATTTTAATGGGTACCAAAAGAGGGGTTTAAGATAAATTTGGGATAGTTTCGAGCAAATTTGCATTTCTATCTTTTTTTCGGACAGAATTATAAAAATCATTTTTTTTCTTTTGATATTTTCGGATTGATCGAATAAATATTTAAAATCCGGTAATGAAAAATGGGCTGCCCGGTATTACTCTTCCTATGAATTTGAACTCCTCTTCTTCTTCACAAAAAAAAAAAAAAAACCATCACGATAGTTTACAGAGAAATGCAACTTTTATCATTCCTGATATTGAGATATTCAGTAGAGAGGTTCGACATTAATATAATTTCACTTCTTTTTTAATTTTTCTAGACATCTTTTCATGGTTTTGGAACATTAGCAGGTATGGGCTTTATGGCCAAGACAAAAATGGACACATGGGTAGGTCATATTGTTCCGCCTTACATGTGACAAGCGTTGAATGTCAGGTCATCTATCAAAAATTGTGGATGAAAAAATTTGGAGGACCAAGCCCCGTTTGGCCTCGATTATCCTTCATTAAATTATAATTTAATTTTCTATTCTTCTTATCAATCACATATTTTTTAATAAAAAAAATTACACATAAATTAAAAAAAAAAAATTTAACCACACATTCTTTAAAAAATTATTATAATAAGATTACATTGGCCACTTGTCAAAAATACTCAAATTATTCCAACCCCTTATTTAAATGAAAGGGAAAAATGATAGATAATATCCACACTACTGTAAAACACTAATGTTACTCAAACATGGGCTATTGACAAGGAAATAAACATCCATCTCAACCCTTGATTTAAATTGTAGCACCTCAGCCCCTATTTAGCCCATGTTTGACCTACATTAAAATTCTAATTTTCATTTTTCTACTCATTTTTAATCACACATTTTTCAATAAAATAATATTTTTTATCACATTAATAATTTTTCCTTCTTTTTCTACCACACATTCTTCATCAATCTATTATTCCAAAATACATTCTTCCAAAATAATGTGGCTCAAACACACATTTAATTTTCTGTCGGTAGCCCGTGTTTGAGTATCATCTCTCATTGTAAAATAATGGATAATAATGAATAACTAGTTGGTATTATCTTTTAGATGAATATCATACTTGCCCTAAAAAAAATTATGCTATTCAGATAGTAATTCACGTTCATGCAATATATAGGAGTTATTGTTATAATGAAATAAATATAATTGAGTTTCGATTCCATTACTTTTCTTCTTCTTCCTTTTTTTATCTCACGTTTCTCTTAGTTTTATAACATGTAATAAGTATAAGGTCTACTTTGAGCCCGTCCGATTTGACACCACTAAGCATAAAGTTACAATTCCATTGTGTGCATAATTGGCGACAAATTCAGTAGATGCTTTTTTTCTTTTTCTTTCTTATTTATCTTGTTTATGATATGATAGTTTTTATAGTCTGAATCTGTTATTCATCTCCATGGGCATTAATAGTGTTTTTCCTTGAAGAAACACAATTTTACAATTTATTAATAATTTGTAAGAATATTATATTGTAGTTTGTGAAAAACACAACTTTATATTACATTAATATTTCAATAAAATGTTATTTGTTCCCCAATAGGGTAATTTATATAATCTAATATTTAAAATTAGATATTACGTTATTAATCATATAAAGCAAATCTTCACGGCTTATGCAATTCAACATTCTGAATAATAACTTATTATTTTTCTTAAAGAAGCACAATTTTAAACATTCCAATACTTCGAAAGAATACTGTTCTCGAAGGTATCGATTTAGTACAATCAATATTATAGAAAAATATTGTATTCATCCAGCATAACGATTTTATAAAAATTAATATTTTCTAAAAATATGTGTTAATGCTCTTGAAGAATCATAATGTATGAATATAAAAGAACACGGCATTGTTTATGAAGAAACCTGACTTTATTAGCACGATGTTGTGCTAGAATAATATATCTAATTATTTTACATAAAGAATTTATATTATTACTCTCGATGAAGTATATCTTTATATATCACTATACAATGTTCTTGAAGAATACTGTATTTGATTCTTAGATAATCACAATTTTATTTAAACTTATATTTTATAAGAATATTCCATTATGTTTATTGAAGAAGCCTAGATTACTACATACAAATATTCTAGAAGAATGTATTGTTGATGATTATATGAAATGAAACGTCTTTTTTCTTAGAGAAGAAGGAAGATTTTTGTATACAAGTAAACATATAATTTAGCCTCTATTTGGTTTAGCTAAAAAGTTGATAAAAATATAAGTTAAAATCAACATTTAATATTATATATATATATATATATATATATATATATATATAAAATTAGATTTACAATTTTTATCAACTTTTTAACCATATATTTTATCATTTTTTATTAAAAAAATTACTAAAAATATGATATTTAGTCAGACCAAACCAGAGCTATATGTGTGTATTATCATCATTTTAAAGAAAAAAGGACAATTCCATTTGTATCGATTTTTTTGTTTCGAAAATGTTTCACCCTCTCACATGCGCGCGAGCCCGGATAATTTAAAAAATTCCCAAATGTGTGGTCTCCACACCCTATTGTGAGTGTAGATAAAAGATTATGTAAAAAAATGGATGTACATGTATTATTGTCCAAGAAAAAATGTTATTGCCGGCAAGTTCATTTTTGACAAATGCCAAAATATTTATTTTATTTTGTTTGGATGCCCAAATGTAAAAAAAATATAAATAAATAAATAATCCTTTGTTTGATGGCTAGTCGATAGCCCAAATTGCTAGATGTTTTACAGGGTACTTACGGAAATACCCTTACTTTTTGGGTCATTTTGAAAAATCGTGATAAACATAGATTAAAAGACAAATAAACTACTTTTACTCAATAAATACCGTAATATTTATTGTGCTGATTGAAGATGCCACTAGCTCAAGATTCAAATCAAGGAAAATCGAAATCATAAGAGTAAACCTTGCACTAATCAAGCCCAAACAAAATCAAGGTTTGCTTCAAATACATTTTCTTTAAAATTTTCTTTCCTAAACCTACAAATAATCAACCAAAATTTACAGCCTTGTATGTTTGTGATTTTTTATTAGATCATTGTTATTTGGCTTTGATGTTGTTGAGATTTTTTTGTTCTACTAGATATAAAATTTGATCTATAGATTAATAATTTTGAGGTAGTATATATTAAAAATCAGATTTGTGTGAATTAGATTAAGTTTATATATATAAGCATGCATGTGTGATTGTGAAAGTTAAAACATTAATATGAATTCAAACCTTGTTTTATATTAAAAAATGAAATGATGCAACACTTTACTCATATTTTGCATATTAATTAAGTGCTAAAACTATAAAGTCACATTCTCTGTCACCTTTATCTAAAAATGCGCAATTTATCTCTTTTGAATTATTTTGGATCAATTAAATAGATGTATACATGTGTGTTTGTGAAATTTTAAATATAAATATGAATTCAAACTTTACAATAAAAAGTGACATGCTATAACACTTTATTTATATTTTTGCATATGAATTAATATGGTGTGATATAAAAGTGACATACTCTATAAGTTTTTTTTTTTTTTTTGATTAATAGTAAAATACCCCCTGAAAATATTTTATTTTGTGATATACCCCATACCTATTGGAAATCGTAGAAACCCCCATGTTTCAAACATTTTGTGCGAAAAACACCCCTAACGTCAACATCCATCTGGTGTGCTGTTAAATCACAGGAAAAATGAGAGAAAATGGAAAAATAACAAAGATCAAATGCGTCAATTTATGTTTTTGGTTTTAATAACACCCTCACACACGAAGATGGGGGTTTTGTGCAAGACGAAGCGACACGAAGGTTGAGATGATTCCAACTGCTAACCTACGTTGTACGGTTAGTTCCTTATTCACTCACGCTAGTAAAGGTTTCCTTGAGGTGTTTTGAAGTTTGAACAAATGCCATTTTTCAGCGAAGGTGCAATAGTAAGTTGTGGAAGTAGGTTTTTATTTTTACAAAAATATGTACGTGAAATTTGTGAAATCGTGGAATACGGTATTCAAATAAGTTGTTTTGTTTTTGGTATGTTTACAATTTGACTATGATTATCGGAAATGGAGGCTCCAAGACTCAGAGGGTTTGAAGAAGCACATGTGTATGATAAGTTGCTCCGTTTTTGTGAATGAAGAAATAAAGGGTTTTGGTTCAAATTGTTTACGTGTTTTATTGGAATTTCATTGCAAAAAGTATATTCATGTTGTTTGATGTGGATCTTGAACTAATTCCTGTACTAACCCTTGTTTACATTATCATCCAGTCGAATACACATACTACTTCACAATGGCTATATACACTGGCCGTTCAGATTGTTTACGTGTTTTAAGTGTAATGCTTTTTTTTCGTATTCCATATTATTGTGAACAATTCTTATTATTAACTAGTAATATTTGGAGCGTTAACGTATAGCTTTAGGTGTGCGTAAAATTAAATTGGGATTGAGGATTATGGGGTTATGCTTTACAATATTCATCAATCCTGGGTTGATTTCGTACAAAAGTCATAGAAAACAAGGTTTATAGGTCTCAGGTTTAGAATAATATAGGGTTGTATAGCACATTGTTATACATTTCCAGGGTTGTGGAACATATTCAATATGTAGGGGTTTTCGCAACCAATTCAGATAACGAGACTTGTTGCATAGTCATTACCAATTAACTACCAAACAATAAGAGATGAAATAGAGGATGAAATTGGAACATCACATTGAACATCTAGCTTATAGAACTTTTACAAAAAAGCACAACATTCACTAACATCTATTCAGTAACACATCTACAAGGCGATCTAAACTTTATTTTCCTCCAAAAACCCACATCACTATACACCCACACAAAAACCCAAAACCTAAATCTAAAATCACTGATATGCCTCTGCAGTTCCAACAGTTGTTGTTCAAGTGCATTCCTAGATCTCAATGGCCCATGTATGATCTTTACAAATCTACTGTACGTGGGTGAGTCAAACCATGAGAAGTACCCATAACCTCCATTTTATTGTAGAAAACTGAAAAAATATCAGAGCTTGAGCATACTCAGAAAAAAATCAGTTCAAAAATTGTGTTCGGGTTTCCATTACCAACCGTCGTGTCATGTGAAGAACCTTCTTCCCGAGTTTACTGCTATCTACAAAGTCTTCACCTCAATCTCCATTATGCATCTTCACAGTCGGCATTCCATTGGAGCTAAGTGTCCAGTGTTGTAGCTACGTACGCAAGAAACGAAGTAGTGTTAGGTAATTAAATGGGGGACATAAAAAAAAACCCCCACTCTTCTTGTTGGGAGGGTGTTATTAAAGATGAAAACATAAATTGATGCATTTGCCCGTTTTTATTTTTCCATTTTCCCCATTTTCCTTTGGATTTAATGGCACACCAGACAAATGCAGACAGTTGGGATTTTTTCGCACAAAACGTTAGAAACATGGGGGTTTTCTACGATTTCCAATAGGTAAGGGTTATATCTCAATATGAAATGTTTTTTGGGAGTATTATGCTATTGATCTTTTTATTTTTTTAAAAAAAGTGTCACGCTATTTTATTTGTATTCTTTTTGCAGATGTAAATAAAATTAACGTTTTTAAATATTATGGAGATAAATGGAAACAAGATAAGGAATACAAAAGTGACAAAATGACTGAAATTGTTGTCCCTAAAATGCGCATGCAACAGCATTGACATATCATGTAATTTTTTTTAAGAAGCTCAAAGTGAAAAAAAAGTAATATACAATGTCAATTTTTTTTTTTAAAGAGTTACAATATATCAATGCTAAAAAAATATCATGTCACTTTTTCATAGAAAAGTATGGTAAGATTAACTATCAATCCTATAAAAGGAGAAGAGTAAGACTATTAAATGAAAAGTAAAATAAATTCAAAAGTGACAAAATCAATCTATAGGCTTTTATGAGATTTCGAGGCTTTGGATGTAATTAATATGTGAATTTGTAGTTCTAATTAGTTTTAAGAGTATTGATTTAATATTTTATTTTTTGACAGTAGTGAGCCTCGGAAAAAAAATTGCACGTGTCGAATAGATCAGAGAAGGTAGGGTTCCCTACATACCATTCGAGCTAATTTTCCCAAGCTCTATTGAAAATACAAGTTGAGCTCAATATTTGAGGCATAAATCTCCGACCCCTCTCCTTGGGGTAATGGACCACAAGATCTATGTGAAAAAGGCTATGAACTGCTTATTGTGGTTAGTTCTAGAGGATGGAGCAGAGGTGTATTGGATAACCTCTAGAATTTTTCATACTGTCTGACATAATCCAAAGAGCCATTCTTCATATTCTTGCCAGTAACACCTCAGTCTCAAGATGTTTAAAGCTATTCACATAACACCTTTGCTGAAACAGCCCCATCTTTTACCCTTTAACCTTTTTTTATAATATCAGAAAAAATCTATTTTTTATTTCTACC
>CAIGRP010064893.1:0-15021 GCA_903798385.1 Fraxinus cuspidata | reverse complement strand
GCAACGGGGCGGGTTCGGGACGGGGTGCCCCGACCCGCGACTTCCCCACCTCGCCCCGCCCTGCCTTAGTTGGGGCGGGGCGGGTTCGGGGAGCGTTTCCCGCCGCGTTTAAAAAATTTTTTTCAGTTTTTTTTTTTAAATAATAGTTTATTAATTTTTTTTTTATTCTTGGCGGGGCGGGGCGGGGCGGGCGGATTGCCATCACTAGTTAATATTAGCGACACTTCAACGTGGCTACCTCACAACTTGGTAAATCATACATCCACTGAGACAAAAATCTTCTTCTTTTCCATCATTTATTCATCTTCCTATATTGTCGACTCAGGATAATCTTTCTAATTCTAAAAGTCATGGTCATTTTTCTCATCCTCCACCACTTGAGATTACCTCCAACACCTTACACATGCCCACAAATAATTCCCATCATCGATATGCTTCTCCATCTCCTATGTATAATAGGCCCCATGATGTTCCCATTATCTCGGATAGTCAAGTAGCATCCGAATCTGATCCTAACTTGGATAGTTCTTCACATTCATCACATATTAACTCACAAGTTCCTATTAATAACCTTATCCGCCCTACCACAATTGTCACTCGATAAAAAAATAACATCTTTCATCCCAAACAAATCCTTGACCTTTATACAACTATCAAACCTTCACTTGACCAAACTAACCTATGTCATTTACCCAAGCTCAAAAGTCTCATATTTGGCGCAACGCCATGAGTGAAGAGTATAATGCTCTTGTTCAAAATTCAACATGGAACTTTGTTGTTCCTAATCATACACAAAACATTGTTGGGTATAAGTGGGTGTTTCGTATTAAGAGGAATCCTGATGGATCCATTGCTCGGTACAAGGCTTGCCTAGTTCCAAAAGGTTTTCACCAAAGACCCGAAATTGATTTCAATGATTCCTTTAGTCCAATTGTAAAATCGACCACCATTCGTATCATCATTACTCTTGATGTGGTTAACGGTTGGCAATTACGACAGTTGGATATTAATAATGCTTTCTTACAGGGAAGGCTTACTGAAAATGTCTACATGCAACAACCTCTTGGTTTTATTGATTCTCAATACCCAGATTATGTGTGTAAACTGAAGAAGGCAATCTATGGTCTAAGACAGGCACCAAGGGCTTGGTATTATGAACTCCAGAACTTTCTATTATCTTGTGATTTTCTTAATTCTAAGTCTGACAGTTCCTTATTTATACATGCTCATAATGGTCATCTTATTTATTTTTTGGTTTATGTGGATGACATAATTGTTACTTGGACTACTCCTTCTCGGATTCAACACTTTATCTCCACTTTTGCTAGTAGGTTTTCTTTGTAGGACCTTGGCGCTCTCAATTACTTTCTTGGCGTAGAGGTCTTTCGTACCTCTTCCGGGTTATTTCTTTCATAGGAGAAATATATTCATGATTTACTCGATAAGACCAACATGATTAATGCAAAGGAAGTATCTACTCCTCTTACCTCTAACGAAACATTACGTCTTCATAATGGCAGTCCACCAACTGATGCAAAATAGTATCGACGGGTCATTGGTTCCCTCAAATATTTATCTCTCACATGCACTGATGTTTCCTATGCTATGAATAAACTATCATAGTTTATGCATTGTCCTACAACAACTCATTAGTCTACTGTCAAAAGAGTTTTGCGCTATCTCAAAGACACCTTAACACAATATCTTTATATCAGCCGCTACTTTCCTTTTCGACTTCATGCCTTTGTAGATGCTGATTGGGCCGGTAACCTTGACGACCGTTAATCTACTTCAGCCTATGTGGTATTCCTAGGTTCCAATCCTATCAGCTGGATCTCTAAAAAGCAAAGGACCATTGATCGTTCCTCTACAGAAGCCGAGTATCGTGCTATTACCTCTACAATAGCTGAAGTAAATTGGATTTCAAATCTCCATCATGAACTTTGGGCCTCTTTCGCTGATATTCCGATCATTTATTGAGACAATGTTGGAGCAACATATCTCTGTGCCAATCCAGTTTTTCACTCACGAATGAAACATGTGGCCATTGATTTCCATTTTGTTCGAGATCAAGTTACCAAACATCAACTACATGTCTCACATGTTCACACTGCTGATCAACCGGGGGCATGATAAACCATAATTATTTTAATTAGTGCCTTGATTTTAGGGTGTAACTCCCGTAACTCATTTGTAATAATTTGTATCTTGATTTTAGGGTGTAACTCTCACAACTCACATGTAATTAGCTGTAATTGATCCTATAATTGATCCTTTGTACTTGTATATATTCTCATCAATACATGAATGAAATTATCACATTTGTACCAGAAAATATTATCTTCTTTAGAAATATTTAAAAACAAAAAGAAGCTCTCTTTAACATACACATTTGTCCATCATAGTTTTTATAACTGTATTACGAAAGTTTGAAATTTGAAGGATAAAACAATCTCTCTATTTTGTGAACCTCTAGATTCAAATTAAGAATCAGATTCACGAAAGTCCAAATATCAGCAACTGCTTGATCTTCTATTGTTCTCTTTCTTGAAAGGAGAAGCATTAGTATAAATCAAAATAAAATTATTAGAGGGCGAATGGTAAATTCACTATACTTATGATATTCATTGAAATAGCGAGACATGGGTGCTATAGGATTAAGGTCGTTTTCGAGGAAGAGGCCCTCATACGAATAAGAAACTTTGTTTCTAGTTGTGTGCCTTATTGGAGTAATTACAAGTTTGGGACAGGTTTTGGGAAAGCAAGGAGAACCATAATAAAAATCCTTGTGAGAATTAGCTTTATTACTACCATTCGTTGGGTGGTAGATCATCCTAAAAATGTTAGAATAACTCTCCCTCTGACCCTCCAGTGGTTTGCAAAAGGAAAGATTCAACAATATGAGCCCACCCATTCGAAGAAAGTTGCGGAGCAACGTTAAAAAAAATTCTTACAACTTTATTATTTGTATGACAAATTACAATTACGCGACGAAATCACAATTAAAAATAAAAAATAAATACTACAACAACTTTAGGTCTAACTTGGGCTCTCCAAATGCACATGACTTGAGTTGGCCATCCCAACTCATCAAGAAACAAGTCGTGGACAGCTAGAGCCGAGCTTTTGCCCTTGTTTGATATCCATTTTTTTCAAAGTAAATTTTTCTTCCTCTTCTTTTCAAACACACATCTTTCAATAAAATAATATTATATGTAAATCTAAACTTTTTCTTTTTTTAACAACACATGTTTCATCATTATATGGAATCTTATTATAGAAATGGAAAACAAACGGGCTCTTTACATACCGACTGGCCATCCTGTCTAATAGTTAACCGTACTGGCACATTAGTTAGAACCTTAAATTCTCCCATATATATCCCCCAAACAATTCCAACTAATTTGATACATATGTAGACACCATATCTAGGTGGCACCTACTTTTAGATTCCAATAAATCCCTCAAACAATTACAACATGTTAAAAGCATATTTATTCTTAGAATTAATTTTGTTCAAAATCAGTCAATAATTGTTTTATTTCAAGTTTTCAATATGGTCATTATGTTTTAACATCAAATCCTACATATCAACCCCCACTATGTACTGCATATGAATCTTATTGCGAAACAAGCCTTAATTTCACAGGGTGCCTTCGTGCGGCAGTAGTCTTCTCCACTAGACTACCTTCCGCATTCCCTCGATCGTTTCGGGATGAAAGAAAATTTGATTACAATTTGTAAAAAGCTTGCAACATAAAATTAAAATGCATTGAAAATAACTCGATCATTGATTGCTTGAAAGCTAGAAATTACAATTGATGAAAGCGAAAAATTACAATAGTTAGTACAGGGGATGAACACTAGAAAGCTTGAAATATGTTTGAAAGACTAATACCCTCTATAATAGCATTTAGAACAAAAACCTAAGTGATAGGAGTAGACGTTTAAATGACGAAGAATCATACTAAACTTTTCCAATATCACATCTATTTTACAATTGAAATAAACTATTACAGTGGAAAATAAATTACAACTTTACAATGTGCAGTCAAAGTTGGCCAAACTGCGACTGCGATTAGGTCAATGGACTTAAGAAANTAAATGACGAGGAATCATACTAAACTTTTGGAAGATCACATCTATTTTACAATTGAAATAAACTATTACAGTGGAAAATAAATTACAACTTTACAATGTGCAGTCAAAGTTGGCCAAACTGCGACTGCGATTAGGTCAATGGACTTAAGAAAAACTGCGACACTTAGACATGCTAAAAGAAGGATGATGAATCTCCAAAGTTCATTTTAGTCGACTTCTGAGATTAAAGTCGAATTTGAATGAGGAATAAAATTCATGAATAGTAAAAAATGTTATGGGCTCCATCAATCATGCTTGCATGTAAATGAAAGTGTTTAGTCCCATGTTTGACAACTATTAAAATGAATTTTTTTGGGGAAAATTAGTTTTGAAATATATATATATATATATATATTTTTTTTGAGAATGTGTGATTAAAAAATAGGAACAAAATTGGATTTACGTATTGAATATTTTATTTTGAGATTTTATTGTTAAAATAACTTTGAAAAAAAGAATTTTGTTTTATAGTTGGGTTAGTACACATTGGTGTTTTAACTCTTAACTACTTATACATTGAATTTAACTCAATCTAATCTATAGTAATCATATTAGGTTGAATTATGTTACAAGTACATCAACTTTGACATTGTGCCATGTGTCGAAACATGATTAGACAGTTTTTAAACACCAATCACTTTTCCACCCATTTGCCTATAAATTCACACGGAGTGTCAAACTCCATATGAACAATGGAATGTACACATAGCAAAATTCTATTGGGTTAGGTAACTTTATTGACTAATTTGACTAGCTCATGTTTGAGTCCTATTTTTGATGAAAAGATTTTTTGTGAAAAACTTGAAGTTAAAAAGTAATTAAAAATTTAAAATTTACGTGCAAAATTATTTTATTAAATGAACGTGAGTATGATTTAGAAAAATGAATTTTGAAGTATGAGTACGAGAGTTAGTTACTATATTTAAATGTTGGGCGAATAAAAATTGGATGTCATACTCCCTTTTTTTTTTTTTTTTTTTAAGCTAAATCAAATATGAGCATAATATACAAATGAAAAGGCAGACGAAATCTCCACTCAAATGAAATCTTTGAAAAATCTCCTAGTCCAACGCAAAAGGCTGAAAGACAGTTCATCTTTGCACTGAAGCTTGAAAANTTTTTTTTTTTTTTTTAAGCTAAATCAAATATGAGCATAATATACAAATGAAAAGGCAGACGAAATCTCCACTCAAATGAAATCTTTGAAAAATCTCCTAGTCCAACGCAAAAGGCTGAAAGACAGTTCATCTTTGCACTGAAGCTTGAAAAATCACATTTGCTTCGAGTTGAACTGATAACTTTTGGAAAAATTGAAGGAAATACAAGCTAAGAGAGGCTCCTGTGTACAAAGAGAGGGCAGATTATGTCGCAGGCTCGAGTTTACACTGACATCAACGTTCAGCGCCCTAGAGATTACTGGGATTACGAGTCTCACACCGTTCAATGGGGGTAAAAATATGTTAAAAGACCCAATTTCTTTCTTGCCTGATTTCCTCATTGTGTTTATTGGATTTCTCATTTTTGGCCTTTTGTTATTAGCTCGCTGAATGTGTTATATTCTTTTATTTTTCTGGTGTCTGTGTTATTAGGTTTATTAGTTTGAATGTATTTGATTATAACTAAATTCTAATTTTTTCAGAGATAAATTTATGTCATTATTATTTCTGCTGCAGCTTGAATGGGATTATTGTTCTGGAGACTATATTCTTATTTTATTATTATTATTATTATTATTATTATTATTTTTTTTTTTTTCTTTTGTGTGTGTGTGTGTGTGTGTGTGTGTGTGTGTGAATTATAGTTAAATGCTTTTATTTCTAAGAATAGCTAGTGCGATTATGATTTTCCATCTGTACACAGAAACCTAAATTTATTTGTAAAATTCAATGTTTGTTTAAACTTGGACTGTAAACTGAACTAGGCCACTTGAGTTTGGGCAACTCTTGTGTCATCCAAGACTTCAAAGGTCAGCTTGTGAGTATCCTGGCTCATACTTAATTAAGTAGCATCTAGATATTTTTATTTTGTAAATTATAAGGTGTTTAAGATCAATCTCACTCAGTTCTGCAAATCTTGAGTGAGATCGGCTTGAAAGATATACAAGACAATCTCTAACTTTACTTGGTGTCCACTTGACATACTACATTGAGCTATGGTAATCCCAAATTTAGTTTAGTTTGGCTCAGATCAACCCTTATAACCCAAATTGAGAGTATCGTCGATTCATAATTTAGATTTATGTAGTTATCTCAAGGCTTTCATTAGTTCATGACCCTTTCTAGTTATTTTTTCAGCCACCAGGATCTACATAAATCAAATGAACATAAAAACATTCTTGTTTATTCACATTTTATAGGCAACAGGTGATCGTCTATTCCCCCTATGAAATGCCATTGGGAGAGTAGTTCTCATACCTTCTAATCCCCATTTCTCTACATATATGACACATGAGCGATTGTTTGACAACGAACAATTGAAGATTAAAAAAGAAAGGGGTGCAAAGAAGAGAAAAAATGAGGACAAAAGAAGATATCAATTTATTCATGTATTCAAGGGTGAATATTACAATGAATAAACCCTCTATTTATAGAGTAAGTAATCTAAAGTTAAAAGAACTTCTAATAAACAAAAACATTATCAAAATACTTGACTAATCTAATCAAATCTAAGTAGATATATTTTTAATAAAACTCTATTTTAAAATTATATTCTAATTCTAACTTTAACTCTCTTTATCTTTATCCTATCTTTTTCTCGTTCTTTTATCAATGATGTTGACTAGAACTTCATACTCCAATGAAGTCTATCTTTTGTCTTGAACAAGTGTCAGTATTGTACCCTTGACAACATGTGGCTGAATTTGTCCCAAGAGGAGCGATCTTTCTTATGAACCAAATATAAAAAAGGATCACTTTATGATAACTAAAGCTGCAAATTATCCCTAAAAATATAATCCAACTAAGGGGACGATCTCACCTTTTAACCAAGTACCAATAGCGAACTCCAAAAAGTAAAATCTTCTGCCATTCATCTTTAAAACTTTAATTGGTTATGCATAATGATGGACACAAGGGACTAGTATTGTAGACTCGTCTGCAAATAAAAAAAAATGATTACAACATCGAAGGCTCGAATGGATCTCAACAAGTAAACAATTATGCTATAGTTTTCATTCAAGTGTGATGGCTAGTCAAAAATATTATCTTTATGTGTTGATCCAAAATCATTTTTTTCACATGTTTAAAAAATCAGACCAAAGAGATGCAATAAAGCATAATATTTATCACTAGTGTCTCCTAGCTTATATTGCACATCAAAAGTAAGTTAAAAAATTTCATGATTGTAAATAAATTTTCTTTTGGTCTTGGCATGAAATTTAGGAATAATGACAATAAAAGGAAGTGCAACACCATATGCTTGAAATTAGTAGACAATAACCTAATATCGATAGGAAATATATGCAATCAAACAATGGTCTTGGAAAACAACGTGAAGACAAAGTATCGTGCAGTTGAGATTACACCGCAACAAAGTCAATGTTAAAGTCATAAAAGAAAAGGCGATGTCAATTTTGTTACGAGTTCAAGGATATACGAAATGTTTGACTTCGATGGCAATGCTATATGTAATTTTCCAGCTATGTCAGTGTTAAGTGTATTGACTACATGTATGATCACGATGGGTAACACGATACACTATTATGAACTCTAATCTTCTATGTAAAGGGTGGAAACTATTGTACTATATTCATCTAAAGAAACCCCTATAGATTTTATACATTATGACAAATAAGGTTTGATTTTGATTTTCTATACTAATTGTAACCAAGAAAGCAATTAAAAGTGTTTTACCGATATGAGATGAATGCATCGGGTTTCTGAATCTCCCTATTAATGCTATTTCCAATTCTTGACCCGTATGAAGTAGTACTTTTCTAGTGTCAATGACAATCGATTATCTAATTTTATTCCAAGATATATTGAACCTATGTTTAACACAACCCCATCCTATTCCTAGTCGGAATTCGTAGGAAAAAATACATTAATTTACAGGATTTATCATGCACGATTGCACACGCTATAAATATTATTCCTAATATCTATTGTCCGTGTGTTAAATATGCAGTCTTCTACCTATTGTAAGCCTCCCAGCACTACAAATAAACAATAAGTGGTGGCCAATCATTCAAACAACACAAGATAAATGCATAAATAATAAAAACTCAAGAAATTACTAAATTAACGAGTCTTAAATAGAAATTAACAATTAATAAGGTTCATCATCCATCCTATACAATAGAAAAATCTAGCCTAGCATATTTATAATTGAATTCCACAATAGAAATTGAATTGACATCACCCGGAATTAAGAAAGATAGAAGAAAGAGGAAAATTCACGTTCTTGACTTGAATCTTGAAAACGGGTTATGAATCTTCAACCTTATTATGTTATTCGCCTTGATTTCCTTCCTAGACTTGTTTTTCGCCTCAAAAATATGTAGAATATGGTCAAAATTAGGTCATATGCAGGTTGGACATTAGGGTCGTGTTTGGAATAAATAGGATGCCACAAGATTGTTTCCATGTAGAGTTTTGATCCAACGTGGAAACTGAATATTCTGCTTGAAAACATACTTTGTGGCCACATGGTTGAACAATAAAGAGGACTCATAGGCTTTTGGGAGACAGGTGCGGCCGCACCAACTTCCTTGCAGTCGCATAGGCCAAGATTTGGTTGTTGAGCATCTTTCAGTATTTTTGTCGAATCTTTCTCGCTTGATATCCTATTGAACTAATTCAAAGTGTGTTGAAAAGTTAACTCAAAGGGGCAAAATTCTTATTTAGTTACTATTTTTCAATTCGAACGTTTGCCGTGTCAAAATGAGTCTCAATTAGAGGCTGAAAATTCGAAGCATAACTTTTTCGGCTGGAACTTGATGTGTGGTAATATTTTGACTATATTTCATCTTTTTGACATCTTTCTTCATCCAATTGACCCATAACACCCTCGAATCTTTATCATGAGGTCTGATGAGTATGTTGCAATTTAGTCCCCCCACTTTCTATTTCGCCATTCTTCTCTATTTTTAGCTTGTATTCTTCAATTTTTCATCAAATTATGAGTTTTACCTATTAAACACAATACATAACAAATAAGGTAATATTTCAATCAAAGAATTATAAAATATAATTATTTAAGACCCAAATAAGTCAGTAATCGAGTCTAGAGAGATTGTCACTTTCTTCCAATATAAGGGTATAATTATCTCTATGGTTGTGAATATATTCCCTAGATAAATTCCTTTATTGCTAAAACAAATGTTGGAACATGTCAATCATCTTATTCTCACAATCTAGATGCAACATGATGATACAATACCTTACATTAGCCATAAATGAAGATTAAGAAAAGAAACAAGTGCGTAGAGGGAGGGTAAAAGATGATATCAATTTATTCACATATTCAATAGTTGAATATTACAGTGAATAAGCTTTCTTTTTATAGAACAACTAATCTAAAATTAAAAGAACGTCTAATAAACTTAAAAATTATCAAAATATTTGAATTAATCAAATCAAATCTAAATATAACTTAAATAAAATTCTACTTTCAAATTATCCCCTGTTTGATGTCATTATTTGGGAAAAATAATTTATGAATAGTGATTTTTAGGAAAATGTATGGTTAAAAGGTAGGAAAAGTTATGGGTTTACATGAAGAATATTTTATTGTATGAATGTGTGGTTGAAAATGAGTGTAGAAAAAAGAATTTTGAAATAATGACTATCAAACATGGGCTATATTCTAATTCTAACTCTATCCTTATCTCTATCTCCATCAATATATTTATTCAAAAAGACTTCTTACCGGGCGAGTGTCTAGTTATTGCAAGCCACAAATTGAAATGATGATGCTCGCACACTATATTTTTAACAAGACACTTTATTATTGTAAATGTGATCAATTTTTTTCCTAAGCCTAGAAGATATATCTTTCCTAAGGTATTCACCTTTTAACTTGGCCTTGTTACTGCCTTCTAAATAAAATCATTGTTTAAGTTTTGGCTCCCCGAGTAGCTTAAAAAGAATTAAAATCATGTTCCTTTAATTCTTTCCAGAGGTTCCCACCCTATGGGATTTCTGCGTCCGAGTACCCTACCTTTATCTTTTGGTATATGAATCCTCAATCTTTTAAGTTTGTAGCACTTGGGTTTCCAATGGACAATTTCTTTCCATTTGCCAAAGTCAAAGCAGAATTAAAAGGTTGATTATACCTTATTTTTAATTAAATGAGAAAAATAAATAGAAAAAATGAGAAAACTACTTCACTTTCACCCCGAAATTTCTGTTGGAGGCAGGTTGGCAGAAATGGTGGGAGACTGGGTGGGTTGGAAGGGGAGATAGGAACTAATGGGGCGATGGTGAGAGTGGGGAAGGCAGAATCAGATGAGGGGTGAGTGGGGGGAGGAAAATGCTGAATGGTTGGGGTGTTGTAGACGGCGGTGGGGGTGTAAATGGGGTTTGAGGGGAGTTGCAAATGGTGGGAGGGGTTGCAGAAAGTTTTTAACAGCTTGTCAGGGGATGATTTTGCTATGTATTTCCTTTCCTTTCCCTTTGACCTTTTAATTGTTCAATGGATGGAATGTGTTCACTAGAAACCCAAGTATTAAAAACTTGAAAGGTTTGGAATCTAGATGTCTGATATAAAAAGTTGGGAATCTAAATGCTATATTACCCATTGGTTGGGTATCTCCATCGTCTTTTCCAATTTTTAATAAAAAAATGATTTTGTAAAGGATTTTCTGCTTTTCATCATTATGTGTCACATTCTTTATTCATGTATTTAGTTCATAATTGAAAAGCTGATATGTAGGTTCCAACTCCCAGGTTTGAAGTAATTACTGTAATAAAGGCTCACATATTTTGTTACCTTTAAACAAAATTTTCTTCACTCTAAAGTCATGGTGTCAATGGAAGTGTTGTTGAATATATGGTAGTACATTTATCCTAGAACGATAAGATCTTACACAAACCTTACTCGTACATTTGTTGGAAACTTTGATGGTTTGCCGGTTATGAATATTCTACTTTGTTGTTCTCTGGTTGCTGGATATGACACTTGAGAGATCTAGGAGAGCGAAAATGTGAACAATTAAAAGAATTTAACCAATCACGCATTCAAATCCAACAATAGTACCTTGACTTAGCCTTATAATTAAACTTGAACTACGCTATTGTGGGCTTTGTAGCCCACAAGAATCTTAGCTTGTTTGAATCTGATTCGTACCTCCAACCACTAAACCTTTCTGAATATCCTCCTAAGCCTGTTTGCACAAGTGTGTTGACAATTTTCCTTGACAATATTTGGTTGGGTTCAACACACCCAAGCGTCTCACTGTGCAAAAGAAAGAGGGGACAACTGTTTGCACTAGGTTGGAAGGTCACCTCCCTTGTGTTCATTATATACCCATGCACAGTCACAAGACCCCTGTCCTTGGTCCCTGTTTAATTGTCTCATGCCTGCAACCCTACTATAGAAAAATTATATCAATATCTCCCTGAGTTAATTAGAGTTATTCAGGGGACCTAATAGATTTATAATTCAAGTTTCCATGGTCTGAGCTCAATCCTCGTAAGCTCTTTGCAAACTGGTTTCAATCTATTCATATTGAATCACTCCCTAACTCTTGAATTATTAAATAACATAGGAACTCAATAATATTTATTATTTGACTAAACACCACAGAGGTTCAGATCTACATGCCAATGTTCTATTGCCATCCAATTCTCATAATCGGACAGAGTAAAATTACCGTTTTGCCCCACCTTTTATATTTTCTCCGAAGGTAACATGTTATGTTGTTTTCTCTAAGTGCATAATAGGTTTGTGATCTAATCACAACTACACTAATTCAATATACATTTTATTTTATTAAAAAGTGCTCAAATTTATTTGAATAGTGAAAAATATCCAAGGAATCATTTGCCTATTGCTAGAAAGTGATGGATTCACACTGATTATATATTCTTGTCCGATCACTTGATCTAAAAGTTAAATATGATAGATGAGGTCAACTGTAGATCATTTAAATATAATATTTAACACGCCCCCTCACGTGTAGGTGAGATTTTTTTTTTTCATTAAAGCCTTACATGTCCACAATTTTAATAAATGGTGCCAGTGAGCCTTGAACCCAGACCTTTACTTGTTTTGATATATCATGTTGAACCACTGTATCTAAAAATTTAAAATGTTAGATAATGCCAAATGCATATCATTTAAAATATTATCTTCAGCCATTCTCAATATTCTCTCTCATACTCTTAAATCCCGACTACTCAAGTGTTAATCACATTATAATCTCAAGCTTTCATGCAATACAATGATGGATACGAGTTCGTTCCCCGCTCTAGATATATAATATAGTGAAATTTAATTCATTCAACGGTTCTTAAGCTAAATAAGTTACACTGGTCCATTGCTTGTCATATGCACTAGTATCTCTCCACTTTCATGGCTGAGATAAAACATTCACTCCATTGCAAGTGGACAATAGTGTGACCTTACAGAATAAAGTGCCCAGCTTTATTCACTAGTCATGGACTAATATTTTTAGGTATGCATGTCAAGTAATATAAACGATTTATATGCATAATTCTAAAAATTAGAACCACCAAAGGGCCTTCATGATTTTTGCTCATTATATGGCCCCTGTTTGACAACCATTAAAACAAAACTCTCATTTTCTCAAACTCATTTTCATCCACTCATTTTCACAATAAAATTTTCTGCATGTAAACCCAAAACTTTTTCCTATTTTTTAATCACACGTTTTCAAAAAAATCATTTCTCCAAAACTCATTTTAATGGTTGTATAGAAAAACTAATAAATAAATCTAATTTATTTATTGATCAAAAAATGTTCTACTACACAACTTATGCTTTCAGGGTACTAATTCTAACACTACTACGGTTATGTTAATTTATGAAAATTTCATAATATTTTGGCTGTTGCAGCTACATGTCTTTTAGCAGTGGATACCTCTGTTTTTCCTAGATTTTGTTTGATAAATGAGTTTTCAGTATAATAGACTAATTTGTTTTCTGTGTATTCAGTGATCAAGATGACTATGAGGTTGTTCGTAAAGTTGGAAGGGGAAAATACAGTGAGGTCTTTGAAGGTATTAACATCGCAAACAATGAAAGATGCATCATCAAAATTCTTAAGCCAGTCAAAAAGAAGAAGGTAATTTTCTGAATTTCTGTGGCTCAACTGTAGAAACTAGAATGTAAATTTCATGATTTTACTGTTTATGTTTTAACATTGTTCCCTGGTCCGTAAATTGCATGAATATATCCATAACTTGAATACTTGATAAAGCCACCTCTCATGAAAACCAAGTGGAACTCTCTATAAGTTGTTTCCATGATCTTTTGCTACCGATAAAATTTGAGTATACAGGAATTCTACTGTCTGCGCTGACTATATTTACGTTTTCCTTGTTACATTACTATACGTGGTTCAATTTTAATAGTTTCGAGGGCCAACAAAAGAAAAATCAATCTTTACTCCCTATAAATTTGAGGTCAGCTGCATGAGGTCTTTTTCACCACTACATTCGATCCATCGCTGTTCTACTGAAAAATCATATCGTCATAGTGTTATAAGAGGAAAGATTCTTTAGGTGTCGAAACTCAACTTGTTCAGGGTTCTAGCTTTTGTTTGCTGAATGTAGCCCATGCTGCATGCCCTCTCTTGATGCTTTATGGAACTTGGAAAATCTTATTGAGTAATTATGTTGAAAGAGAAACTTGCAAGACTGTGAATGATACTTTCCCAAAACTCTTATTGATGGGGATGTCGTACTGAACCCATTCACATATCATGAGCATCTTTTGGAAAAACTTGGTTTCTCTCTGACATGTTTTGACACCTGCTCTGCCTTTGATGGCTTAATATTTTGAGTTGCTCCTTTCATTTGCTGATTCATGTACTATTCCTTTGATGGCTTAATATATTAAATTGCTATACATACTGATTTTCAGTATAATTTGAAACTGTGCAGATAAAGAGGGAGATAAAAATACTTCAGAATCTCTGTGGAGGTCCAAATATTGTGAAACTGCTTGATATTGTCAGGGATCCTGACTCAAAAACTCCTAGTTTAATTTTTGAATTTGTGAATAGTACAGATTTTAAAATCTTGTACCCAACTCTGACGGATTATGACATACGCTACTACATATACGAGCTTCTGAAGGTTTACTTTTATCTTATTTCTGTGTGTATTCATGATGTGCAAGTGCATGTGTCAGTTTATGTGGCGTTCTTGTACGTGCATGCTTTTATTATATTAGAATATAAATTGAATAATGAAAACTGTTGCCTAACTATTTACTAATGGTTGATTATGCAAGATAAATTATTGATCAAATTGATCTTGTGTTGGACAAGCCTAGGATGCTGGGACTTGAATCTTGAGTACAAATATACTTAGATCCTGCATTTTCTTTTGGATTCCCAATATCAATTTAATGAATCAAATAACTATGCAACAGGCATATTTAATCTGGATCTATGTGATTGAATAACCTCTTGAAATTAATATAACTACATCTGGAAAATAAATTGAACTGAGAACATTTATTTTGATCCCTCCTGCCCGTCTTAAAGTTGTAATGGCACCTAGATCAATATAAATGTTAAGAGTAATATGTGACCTTGCTTTTAGCTTGAGGTACATGCTTATGATGTCCAGTTTTACGCTATTAGTATCAGAGCGCAGAGCCCCAGCCAGACCTGTAGGTCTGCTAACATAAAGCGAGGAGGAACGAAAAGCGTACTTTGTTTCATACCGTTGCTTGAGTGGTCTCATAGAG
>CAIGRP010064886.1:32025-47904 GCA_903798385.1 Fraxinus cuspidata | reverse complement strand
AATCATGATCCTACCTTACACGTAGCAAGCCTGCTATTTCGAATTAATTTCAGAATAATTTCAGAATATTCTCAATAATTTCAATCTTATTCTCATTGCAAATTTGCAATTGCTAATTGTATATTTGTGTTCAGTAAAGACAAGTTTCTCTTCCTTTTTTCTGTTAAGAGGTTAACATTTTTCTTGGGTTATTCATTAGAAGATTTGCAAACTTTATGCGTCGGTGAGATTTTTGTTTTTCCAATTGGTTTAGCTGGGAAGGTATATAAGTTTTTTGTGACATAAAACTGAAACATGAATTTTTTTTTTTTATCCAAATGTTGCAAATGCTGATTTCTTGCACTATCTTATTTTCCCCAGGCATATTAAAACCAAGTCTCATAAGAAAGCTAAACCCAAAGAACTTGTGCATTGTTGTGTTTTGCTGTTTGGTGAAAATAATGATTGAAAAAAATCGACCCTTCTACAAACAGTCTATCGGCACGAAACGCCACGCCACGCCACGGACAACAATGTCACAACAGATATACTTACTTACCAACGAGAGAGCGAGACTAACCACCCCAAGAGAGATTCTAGCATGTAGGTTAGGATAGTCGTCTACATGTAACTATTCCATCTTGTTGAGAATTCTTACAAGGTTCCAGCTTAGATTATTATTATTATTATTTTTTTTTTAAAAAGGGGGATATAAAACGACTTCATCCCTCCTCCCAAACTCAGGTCATCAGCCAGATAAGACTTTGCTCTTACCACTCCTTAGCCTTACTGTTCAAGCTTTGATGATTCTGATGTTGGTTAATAGTTGAATTCCATATTATATAAACGAATTCAACTATAATTCAAATTGCCATTAAATTAATTGAAGGAAGATAGTTCACTTCAACTATTACTATGTGTTGACCTCGAAATTCGTAACGCCAACGTGGACATTAGATGCCGGGCCTACTCACGCCAAGCTAAACAAATTCCGGCGCGTTTCGATCGGTGAATCTATGGGAGAAGGGTAACACGTGAACGCGGAAAATGTTTCACAACGCGAAACAAAAATGTTCGAATACCGACGGTAATGACTAAAGTGACTACGCTAACAATCAATCACCAACCAAGATATAAATAACCTTATATCCAAACTAGCAATAATAGATCATGCAATAATGTATATTGAGAATGCTCTTGTGTATTCTCTCTTTTAATGTTCAAAGAGCCATCCATTTTTTATGTACAAAAATCACATATTTATATATTTCTAGTCGACTTAGTAACCGTTGGATCAGAACCTCGTTACCTCATCCTCTTGACTGAAGCCTCACATCACTAAGTCTATCATATATTAAATACATTGACAACGGGTCAACCGTCCTATACAATAGGTTAATACACCTGACATTCTTTATTACAGTCCTTATATCAATCATTAATAAAGATTGTACGCAAATCTTGCAAGAGATAGCTTTAGCTTCAGGGACCTAGAATGAAGTAAGGTTTCAACTTGAGAGGGCTTCGTGTTGGTAGTCTTTGATGCGAAGAGCCTTGTCATAAGAGTTTCGGCATACTAATTCGACAATTTAGGCAGTGTTTCGGCACAATAGCTTCAGTCATTCATTTGATCTTTTTACGTTTGATTAGTTGACTCTTTGTTGACATTTCTTTCCACGTGGATTGCTACGTGACGTTTTGACTTGAGCCTTGTGGCGAGGCATAACAATAGTCTCCCAAGCCTAAGCATGATTATTTATGTAATGCATGAATTTGTATATACAAAATTTTTATTAGGAGGTGATTTTTACCACTCCACACTAAGAGTGTAGGCAAATTATGAACATTCTTCATGCAATGTTGCATGTTATCGTCACATTGTTTTATCTTAATTACATTTTTCTCTTGAATTGTTATTATTTAACAATTTCAATAACTTAAGAATAAATTCCAATATTATTTCAACGTACATATTCTAAATTAGTTCTGAGAAGAGACGGAACGATTAATAAATATTTTCATTAAATGAAAATCTACATTTGAGAATATGGTTCTACAAAGAAAAGAGTGAATTAAAGCTGGCAAAAGAAAAGGATAATCTTCTTTTGCTTCTACTTAAAAGTTCTATTTATATATATTTATCTAAATAGAACGTCACGGTGTCATCCACTACAAAATAGGCTCGATCTCTCTTTGTGAATAATCTAGTTCCTCTATCTTCCAATTCAGTTTGGTAGACACTATTTCATGGCGAGGAAAGTACTCCTGAAAAAATAGAGAAAAAAATAATAAGATTATTAGAGAGTCGAACCGAGTACTATAGTCATAATGGATTTTTCAAGTAACTTATTTAGAGGAGCTGACATTTCGTTTTGACAATTCTACACTAGTTCATTTTGTCTTAATTGAATACTTATAAACTAGTTCGATAACATTCAAAGTTGATTCAAACAAAATAAATTATCGAGTTTACCTTGTAAAGTAAGTAAAATCTCGACGGGAGCAGGGACGGATCTAGGGGGGCCCGGTCCAGTCCCCAGCCCATTGAATTTTTTTTACTAGAAAAAAAATTCTAGTGTAATTTTTTTTTTTTTTTTTTACGTATTAGCCTGACTTGTAATTCAATCCTGGATCCGTCCCTAGACGGGAGTTTCAACTATTACATATTATTTGGAGTTACACAAGTGATCTCGAACTTATACCTCCATTTTCTTCACTAGTTCCTTGGCTATAGGCGCAGATACAACAATATGACGTGCAGTTGGACTAATGAAACCTTCTTCTACTGCTTTGTCAATAAAAGATAACAGTGAATTATAATAACCATCCACATTCAACAACCCTACCTGCATGCACAAGATTATAATTTATTATTTTTCTTTTCAAAATTCAGAATAAACTATTAAAATTCAAAATAAATAAATTGAAATTACCGGTTTATCATGGATGCCAAGTTGAGCCCACGCTATTACTTCAAGGAGCTCCTCAAGAGTGCCATAACCACCTTAAATTTACGGTTCATCAAGTGAAGTATTATAAAACATAATATAGAAAGTGTGATTTGTTATTTTCAATTATGGTATTCATTAAAAAAATGTAATATGTAATTTCATTAAATACTTAGTTAAAGTGTAAGAGCCTATTTGGCATAGCTTTTGTTTCTTTATAGAAGAATTTCTCGAGGATACTGCTTAGAGCTCATCTGGTATGATTTTTACTTTTGCTTCAACTTTTTATAGAAGAGTTTCATTAAGAAGTTACTTTAGATCAACTTCCTCTAAAAATTCTTCTAGTAAGATAAAATATTTTCAAAAATAATCCAAAACATGTTTAAAAATAACTTCTTAGTATCAAAAATAATTTTTGACTTTTCAAAAGTTCAGCCAAACGAGCCGTAAGTATGACTCATTTATATGATGTATTTTATAAATTTCTTGATAAATTATTTGAGGAGAAGAGAAAAATAGTACAAACCAGGTAATGCAATAAACGCATCAGAATGTCTAGCCATCTCTGCTTTTCTTTGGTGCATATCTGCAACTGCCTTCACCTCTCCTACTGTTTCACCTGTTATCTAACCCCACCCCCAAGCCGCCACACCCACCATGCATTCACCATCAAGTCAATTCTAACTCGACGCCATTAGCTTTCGATAAAAAAATTAACAAATTTTGATAAAAACTGATACAAATGTGTGATTGAAAAGTTCATAAAGTGCTAACTCATAAAATATGTGCTTAAAATAATGATTGACTTTGACTTCAATTTATTAGTCTTTTCCAAACAAATACTAAATGACATTTTTGTAGTTAGAAATCAAAATTTTCATAATTGACGATAGTCTTTTTCTTACCTCAAAAAAGTTATTAGATAGGGGAGTAATCTATTATTTATATTCTAGTTTCTGTCGAGTCTAAATCCACGAAAATATTATTTTATTGTAAATTTTTTTCACCCACACTTGACACTTTCACTCTCACTTATTTAAATAGAGGACGCCACTATCCCACTAAATTATTAGGCCCACTTCCTCTCTCACATACTGCCTATCTATCACTCTCTCCTCTTTTTCACACAATCATATATATACAGCAACACACACATCTATAGGTAGCAAAGTCGGTTATGGATCATTCTAGCATGGCGGCCGCAACTCTAAACATTTTCCAGATTTTTCAGTTAAGGAAGATGGAAGAAGTAGGTTGGTGAAAATCCCAAAATCCTCTAAAATTTTTCTTCAAAGTCGGTGATGATTTCTACAATCTCCCCTTCAATACCGATTTTTCATTTTGACTCTTTCTTTTTCATTACTCCCAGCTCTGCCTTAAACTCAACAAATTATGAAACGTTCTATCCTCCATTTAATGCATCTGTTACTTCAAAATATATTTGGCTCTTCCATGCTTTCATCTTCATTAATTTAGATACCCAATTTCTCATGTCTACTCAATTTCATTATTTGTGGTTGTAAATTTGTACCTACCTCAATATCTTGTTGACTTTGTCGTTCCTCTCTTAGAGTTTTCTGGTCCACGTCATTTTGCCAAGAATTTTGTGTCGCTCTTACAAGTTCTTCATCCCTTGACACTAGTAGATATTTAGATTCCTTAGAACTTCATTGTTGGGCTTCTGTAATTTCTTTTTGCAATTTGTGTTCTATTTCTTTTAAATCTTGCAGCTCCACCCTCTGCGTCGTCTGCCAAAAATATGCTTCTTCAAGTACCTCTTCGGAGTTTGTTAATTCTTCCCTTTGAAGAGTCTACAAAGAAGACTCTTCATGAACCATGATATCATCTTCTTAGTCATTGATCCAATCATTTTCGCAATTCATTTGTTCAAGAAGGACCACAACTAAAGCTAATTCGTCCTTTAATCTTTAATTGATTTTCTTTTCTCGAGCCTGCTCAATTATTGTTATGGATGCTTCAGCAACCCATTCTTCACTATTGTAATTTTCTTTCTTATTGGAGGTTACTATATTCCTTTATGCTGGTTCCTTTTTAAACCAACAATCTCTAACATAATGACCCCGTTTTTCACATACAAAGCACGAACCATTAAATCGTTGATATCTCCGACTTCTCTTGTCGCAATCTTGTTGAGCTCTCCTTGTTTGATAGCTTCTTTCAATCTGTCTTTTAGATTTATCATCTTTGAATTTTTTAATATTTTGTTGACAGGGTCGACCTCTTATTTTATAACTATATAGTGCTTCTTCTTCTCCTTTCCTTATTGAGACCCCTAACATTTGTTTGGTTAACACTTTTTGGTCGGCCAACAAATTTTCGAGATTGACCAGTGAAGATTGCTCTGGCCAACCTTGTATGACAGCAATGAATCCTCTAAATTCGGGTCTCAGATCATGTATAATTATTCTTGCTCTGGCCAAACCATATATATGACAGCAATGAATCCTCTAAATTCAGGTCTTAGATCTTGTATAATTATTCTTCTTATTCTAGATTCCGAAATCTTATTTGAAGAATCTAATGAAATTTCGTGACAATGATATTTAACTTTATTAAAATATTGACTCATCGTTTGTTCTCCTTGAGTGGTTTAGAGTATCTCATTTTCAAACAATTGCAACCTCAAGTAATTTTTCTTTTGAGAACAAAGTGACCAAAGTGTCCCATGCTTCCTTCGATGTGTTTATCCCTTATGTGCTTCAATAATTATTCTTTGATTGTCATCTTTATGAGGAACATAGCCTTGTCTGCTTTGATTCTTCATTTCTTCAAAGTTCCGACCTCCTCTGGTGACATCACATCACTTCCACCACCTTCCACAGGTCTTGCCCTTGGAGATACTACTCCATGCAAATTTGCCATGTTGTGGAATTTTGATTTTTGAGTTCCTTTACTCCATGTACCACTTGTAAGTTGTTCATCGTAACTTGATTTACTTCCTCGTAATCAAGCAAACTTTGAAAAAGCTTCATTATTTTGTGCACGAACACCCAAAGCTCAAAAATTCGTCCCCGACTGCCTCGCCTTGATACCAAATTGTTGAGTCTAAATCCACGGAAGTATTATTTTATTGTAAATTTTTTTATACACACTTGACACGCTCACTCACACTTATTTAGCTAGAGGACACCACGATCCCACTAAATTATTAGGCCACTTCCTCTCTCACTTAACTGCCTATCTATCTATCACTCTCTCCTCTCTTTTTCACACCACCATACATATACAGCAACACACACACATACAGGTAGCAAAGTCGGTTATGGATCATTCTAGCATGACGGTGGCTGCAACTCTAAACATTTTCCAGATTTTTCTACAAATGTCAGCTAGGAAATATGAAAGAAGTAGGTTGGTGAAAATCCCAGAATCCTCTAGAATTTTTCTTCAAAGCCGGTAATGATTTCTACAGTTTCAACAAAAAAATATAATTTAACTGATAAATAGTTTAGTTTTTAGATGAGTTGCACCAACCTAATATCATAGCAAGGTATGAGTTGTTTAATAAAAATATACACGTGTTAAGTCTTTGATGAAAGAAATGAATTGAGCTTGTACATAAAAAGATAAATTAAAAAAAACTTTAAATAATTAAATTTATCTTCCCTATAACATTTAAAACTTTAAGTTCTACTTGATTTGTCTAACAAGTCATAAATTGATAATTACAATATCCAAAATACAGAAAAATTCAGTGAGATGCAGTGTTTGGGAGAATGAGAGACGCATGTACAAGATAAGGAAGATGAGGCAGAAATTCAATTTGTAAGTTGTGTAATAGGGGCCTCCATGAGCAGGAAAAAAGACAATTTCAAATTGAAACAAAATAGGGAAAAAAAAAGATACCTCTCTAAGCATGAGAGTCCTGGGAATTACTCTGGAGAAAAGAACATAACAAAAGTGAATTAACATTAAAATTTAATAAACCAACATTAATATCCATGTAATCTAAATTTATAACATTGACAAATTCATTAAGATAGACATATTGCATGACTAGAAAAAGGCCACCTTTTTTTTTTTTCATTTAAAAAGTTTTCTTCCTATGTCAAGTGACTAAAATTTTTTTTTTTTGTTGACGTAGGAATTCGCAGCCGTTACTCGTGAGTGCGCACTGGGTAAACATCGCTTCATGTGCAGTAGCCCGCAAACCACACAAGAGAGATAAATCGCACTAGGCAAGCCCTGTGCAGTGAGCTCGACCGAGGAAGTGTTGGCAGGGGATTCGAACTCGTGTACCACCAAATTACTGATGCATTTGGCTCCTAATGACTTTTGGTATTTTGTAAAAAAATTTAATTTGCATTAACATTTTTTTTATTGACGTAGGAACCCGCAGCCGCTACTCATGAGTGCGCACTGGGTAAACATCGCTTCATGTGCAGTAGCCCGCAAACCACACAAGAGAGATAAATCGCACTAGGCAAGCCCTGTGCAGTGAGCTCGACCGAGGAAGTGTTGGCAGGGGATTCGAACTCGTGACCTACGGTCTCCGCGCTCATCTGCTACACCAACCCGACCACCCTTGAAGGGGTATCTAATTTAATGTTATTAAGTATGATTTTGCTGCTCTTTCTCATCTTCTTCTTTCACCCACCCTCGGCCCATTTACCCTATTGTGCAACCCCTTCACCCTTGCCGAGTTGGCCTCTCCATCCACCCAATGCAGGAGAGCAGTTTTGGGAGACTCTCATGTCTCGTGAGCACCAATTCACAACTCAAGAGACTTCCTCGAAAGCAGAGGATATAGAGTGACGAAGGGTGCAATGGGCTAAGATTCTGAACAAAGGGGGGCTTGTAGGACGATCGAAAGGGCTTTGGGTTTGAGGAAGAACACAAAGAATATGATGAAGTTAGAAATATATTTTTAAAATCTCCACTAAAATGAGGTCTTCTTTAAGAAATTTTTTATTGTGACGTTACATTTTTTTTTCTTTTTTGGGGCCTTTTCGACAGTCTTTCTTAAAACAATTTTTCCCATGAAAAGAAAATTGAGCAAAAACAAGAAACTCACCCAAGAACATGGCGACCACCATTGTAAACTGCTTGGGACACCAATCCCATCAAACCAATGCTTCCTCCACCGTATACCAAGTCTATATTTCTCGATACCTTTAGTACACCACAAGTTCAATGAGAACTTAAAAGAAACAAGTTCAATTTTACTCCACATTTTGTGAAACAAATGTTATATTAGAAGTGAGTGAACACTTGAATTTCTTTTCTTGAGATTGTTTGAATCACTAGTATGTTGCGCATGATGCGACACCACTTTTCAATCGTTAAAAGATGCAACGAGTTAATACTAAGTAGAATGAAACTAATTGCACAACTATTATGTATGTTTTGCATGATTTGATACACATCCTTAACGCTATGTAGAATTCAACAAAAAAAATTAAAATCATGTTTGTTATCTTGTCCAGTATAACTAGACCAGTTTGTGCATACATGCACATGGGGATGAGCACTCTCATTCTTTGTCCAATATAGGTGCAAATTACTACTATTTTTCATTTATATTATTGTACAACTCGAGTTTTTTACCAATTCTAACCAAAACTCAAAAAAGCTTTAATTATTTAAACCCCCCCCCCCCCCCCTCTCATAAACCCCCCCCCCCCCCCCAAAAAAAAACAAAAAAAATTATGAAGAGCAGCAAATGAAAACAGAGAGAAGAAAAATATATACCAATTCTTTTCCAAGCTCCACAGCTGCCTCCTTATAACTGCTTCTCTTTCCTGGACTACTCCCACAAAATACACATATTTTCTTGAATTTCGAGTGCTTCATTTCCCCCTTTATTTCCATCTCAATTCCTTCTATAATATCTACTTGTTCTTGAATGAGTGTGTGGGTGGTACTTGTGTGCAAAAGTTAACCAAAACTGCCCATTCTCTTTTCCAAATTTATAGCAATATTCCCCTATGCCCCCAACCCCTCATGCCCACAACTTTAAGGGACCATGCATATATCAACTTAGTCTATTTTTCAGTGTCCCACAATTTTGACTAATAGTGGATATGGCTATCAAATTCCAGTGGCAGTATGCAAGTGTGGATGTAGAGTCTGCAGGGTAGTACGTAGTACAGTATGACAAAGCCAAAATGCGAGAGAATAATCCTGGGACGATAAGATCAAGGGCATGTTTGGTATATAGAATAGTACTACAACTCGACCAAATATCTAGTATGCTTCGAAAACCAACGTATGATCCTTCGAGCCCCCAAAACTCCTTTATGACTGGATCAAACGGAATCGTATTAGTGGTCAAATAAAAACTAAAGAATGGGCGTACCCGGTTCTCTCTGTGTAGGAATACAATACAGGAGAGTTAAATGAAGACGAGAAAGAAAATTTTCTTTTATAATATAACCTATCTCGAATTTATTGGAATAAGATTCTGTTTATTGTTATTATTAAATATTAAAGTTTACATGATTCTAAATGATTGTCAAGTGACTGTTTTTAAAGTTAGATGGAAATTATTAATCAAATGATGAACAATTTAATACTAGTTTCAAACGTGGATCATCATTTGTTATAAGAATTTCTTTACATAAAAGTCAAAACTCAAAGGTCGAGAGGTGGGACTTCCATAGTACCATGTAAAAGGATCATGATTCATGCACCATTATCCTATGACAAGAAATGAATAGGAAAGTAAAGAGGAAATTAAGATCAAGCATGTTTCATAAACAGGCTCAATGAAAGGTTAAAAAATAGTGAGAACACGTGTTGACACATGATTGAACAATTTGAAAAAAATAAAAAACAAAAACACAACACCTAATCATTGTTCGTCAAGCTACCCTGTCACCTTCATCCCTGTCCTTGAACCTATCCAAGGAGCATTATTCATTTAAGATTTGTTAACGCGTTATATTTTGAGAGATTAGACATCTTTATAGTTAACATATTATTTTTTTTAGAATACGCGTAATTGAATTATGACTAATGAATAATTTTTGAAAAGTGTAAAAAGAAAACAAAGGACAATAAGAGGCAACATGGGGGGTAAGAGACACAATGGATCAATATATACAACATTTTCTTGAAGTCTTACTTTCTCTTTTTAGTTAGACATATGTCGTGATCATGTGTGCTCCATTCCCAAATTCCTCACTCCCTACTCTGTCCAATTCAACCCCAGTAAAATTCCACTAAACTTATTCCCTATTCCTATCCCTATCCCTATCCCTATCCCCTCACCACTCGAAGGGGGAAAAAAAGAAAAAACTACAAAAAAATTCATTTCTAACAACTTTTGTTTTTAAAATGTTTTTCGATGGTCTTTTTTCGATGAAATAAACAAAGAACTATCTATGTGTCTAGCGATGTTTGGGCGAGCTCTGACCAGTGTTCATATGTCCTATAACGTGCTCTAACATGGCTTCAGCCTACGCTCATTGAAATATTATCATGCAATCATAGTTGACTCATTGACTAGCCAACATCAGTGGATGAGTGCCAAACATGAATGTTTCGATCACATAAATCAAGGCAATTCGAAATGAATTTTGTTTCTTGTACATTCCTTGTTGACATCTCCTTACGTGTGAGAAATCTAGTCATTGATTGAAAAAAGTATTGTTAAACTCAATGTAAAAAAATCTATCAACTCACATGATATCAAACTCGATGTACATACAGTATGATTAATTTGAAATTGGTGAAGATGTAAAGGACAAAAGGACAGTTCTATTTGAATCCAAAACTTACAGTGTCAATGGTGTCTTCTAGTCAGACAATTTCTACTAGTGCTATAATTTGAAAGTCCAAATAACATGATTCCTACTTAAAGCTAAAGTAGAAGAAGCTAATCTAAAAGGACACACAAAGACTCCATTGTTCTCCCCAAAGGTTCATCATGCAAAAAGATGCAACTGGAAGGCACGATGGTTTAAATCAGTCGAGTAGGAGAATGGGACACAAGTTGAAGGAATTTGATTAGGGTTTGACAGAAGAACTCAATAAAAATCGAAAATACAAACCAAGTGTTTGGACTAGACTTAGATCTGTATGAGTATATTTTTATCACATTACATATATATAAAGCAGAGAAAAGTACTTTAGAAATCAATTACCAAAAATAGTTCCCAATGAGACAAATACATTCTCCCTACTTTTTTTTTTTATATTTTTTTATAACATGTAAAACCGACATTAATTACTATAGAATTACAAATTGTTCTTGTTGTGTTAATTATGGCCAAAATATCTGATACCAATTGTTGGGAATTCAAGAATCACGTATTACTCGATATCACTTGATATGAAACCAATCACCGAATTGAGATGTTGAAATTATATGGAATAATAATGAAGTATTTGATCACAAACAAAAAAATAAAAGTAAATAAGAAAATATGACAGAAAAATTAGGAGATTTTATTGCACCAATAATAATGGAGAAATATACAATTGATCCTAAATTCTAGTAATCTCTTTTCTCACACTATGAGATTGAATATAAGAGCCTAATATTTATAAGGAATATGTAGGGGACGTCCAAACCCTCATGTTGATAAAATATGATGCCAAAAATAGAGTTCAAAACAGAAAAAGAGAGATAAACGTGAAAAATCAGAACATGAACAGGTATAGGTGGCGCCGCAGCGCCACATCCGGGCACTCCGGCACTCTGCCGCCGGGCGTCCTGCCCAATTTTTTTCTAAATAATTTTCTCCATCCCGAACTCTTTTTCAAGTCCAATACCAATTTTCAACTTTCAATGAGCTTCCAAAATGGAACTTCAACTTGACATAGGATTCCAATAATATTCCAAACTGAATTCTTCTTGACGTGCACTTTTATTAGAATTCTTCAATTACTTCAATAAGAAATTCGAATCATACCCAAATTTTAACAATCTCCACCTTGACATGAATTCCACTACAATGAACAAAGCTCCAAAATATTCTCCACTTGGAGAAGAAAATCCGTCTACAAGGAATGAACTGACTTTTCAACAATAACAAAAACTGATTTCTCCGACAAAACACAAAATACTCTACATCTTCCAATGAATCCAAACACTAGTTTGCACGATTACCTCAGATTCCCAAAAAATCATAATGATTTTAAAATTCAACAAATTGGGTTGTAACATACCTCAAAACAGGATTAAACCCAAATGATTTTAATGAAAATCCCTTTTTAGATTGTACACATCCTACTACGTTGAAAGCATGCTCAACAAAATCAGCATCCACATACCTTTTTTCCAATGGATCTGTTCATCGCAATTGAATACAATGGCATCGCAAGTGATGGTGGTTAAGTAGCATTATCCATATCTCATGAACTCACCAGAGCAGTATTCTTCAAATCCGACCATTTACGAGAGTCTAGAGGTATTGTACAAAACTGAATGTCCACCACGGTACTAAACATGTGCTGATTGACTCTCTAGATTATGCAAGACCTAGTAAGATGTATAACTGAGACAGTTTATGTCCCTCCAATACAACCTGGACACCCTTACAAACTTTCAAACCTCCACTTCCACATCCACCAAAGAACTCATAACCCTTTGAATTAATGATAGACAACGATATTAAATTCTTCTTCAAATCTAGAACATGTCGAATCTAGCCAAGTGTTCTAATTGTCCCCTCCAATAGCTTCAATTTGATCGTACCAATTCTAGCAACCCGACAAGGTGTGTTGTTTTTCATAACCATGACACCTTTGGAAACAGTTTCATATGTAAATAAGTCATTATTAAGACACATATGAAACACACACGTTGAATCCAATCCTCCTATGGTTTAGACTCGATGTCAAAAATAGCCAAGAGATCTCCCTCACTTACAATGTTCTCTGTGAGGTCTGCTTCACCTGAGGTCTCTGATTGATTCCCATATCGACTTGCAGCCAACCTTTCTTTATTCTGCAATTTGTGGCAATCCTTTTTCATGTGCCTCTTCTTCTTACAAAAGTTATAAATCAGATTATTGAAATTAGATTTCGATCTGTTCCTTCCAGAACTACCATAAGCAACAAAGCCTTCTCCATCTCTGACATCTGAAACCAAATGCTTCATCTTCTCTTTTGAGAACAAAACATCATACACATCATCTATGGTGAGAGTATCACAACTATACAAGATCGTGTCTTTAAATGAAGAAAACGAAGCGGGCAACGAACACAATAGGATCAAGGGCAAATCTTCTTCATCATACTTTACTTCCAAAGTTTCCAAATTAGCGACGATCTCTTTAAATACAGCCAGGTGATCTTCCAATGATCCTCTTTTTGCCATTTAATGAGAGTATAAACTCTGATTGAGATGCAACTTGCTCGTCGACTCTTAGTCATGCACAATTGCTCCAACTTCAACCATAAAGCATCTACTGAAACTTCCTTCAAACGTCCTGGAGAATGGCATTCGATAGATGAAGATGAATGTGAGAAACTACCTTCTTATTCTTCCGTAATTTCTCATCTACGGTTAAAGTTGTGGACATCAATTCTCAACCACGCATCATCCAAATCCAGCTATGCGAGTCCTCCACTCATCTTAACCTGCCTAGCGAAAATCTAGTGCTCCAATCCAAAAACAGAATATCATACTTAATGGAAGTAATCACGAACAAAAAATCTCGAACCAATCAAACCATGCGCTCTTGTGGAACTGCTGAATCTGACGCTCTGATACTACTTGCTGTGTTAATTATGCCAAGAATATCTGATATCAATTGTTGGGAATTAAGGATCACGTATCGCTCGATACCACTTAATATGCAACCAACCACTAAATTGAGATGTTGAAGTTATGGCACAATAATGAAGTATTTGATCACAAGCAAAAGAATAAAAGAAGATAAGAAAATATGACAGAGGAATTATGAGATTTTATTGTACTAATAATAATAGAGAAATATACAATTGATCCTAAAATTCTAGTATTCTATTTTCTCACACTATGCAATTGTATAGAAGAACTTAATATTTATATTGAATATATAGGAGACGTCCAAAACCTCATAATAAAGTTGTTGACGAAGAAGGATGCCAAAAAAATCGAGTTCAAAATGAAAAAGAAGAGAAAAACGCAAAAAATGGGAACATGTATGATGTCACCTCCAGGCGGGGCCGAAGTGTTCTGCACAATTTTTTTTCTAAGTTGTTTTCTCCATCCTGAACTCTTCTTTAAGTCAAATACCAATTTTCAATTCCCAATGTGTTTCCAAAATAAAATTTCAACTTGACATAGGGCTCCAATAACATTTAAAACAGAATTTTTCTTGACGTGCACTTCAATTAGAATTCTTTAATTACTTCAACAAGAAATTCGGGTAACATCCAAATTTTAACAGTTCTCATGGTCCTTCTGTAGCCATTTATAGTTATCCAAAACTAGCTCTCTTGTGAACGATTATATCATTTCCTATCCAATATAAGAAATTTGACTTATTTTAAATGGTTTAAGTAATTTTAATATTACATATGTGAGATGACAAAAAAAAAATTATAATTAAAATTTGTTGTTTTAAATTTTAACCATTTTAATTGAAGTGTTTTGTGGGGTAGACTGTTTATTGTTAAAATATGTATTGACTAAGAGACAATATGTAAACAAGAGGATGTAGTACTGTAAAACATAAGGCAAGGATTTAATGTTTGTCTTACATAGGTCTCAACATGCTTCGTCTTATAATAGTGACGTGATCTTAATATAATATGTAAGATATGGGTGGTGAATCAAAATTAATATAATATGTTATAGTTATTAAGGATCTATTTGTTTTATATAAACTTTCTAATAAATAAGTACTGAACCAAATAAAGTGAAACAAAGTTAGAATAAAAAAATTCAAGTAGCTAACTTCAATTTTTTAACGAATAAAAAAATTATAGGCGTAGTTCTCACTTTCAAAAAGTCCTTCTATAGAACTCTTGTGCTTTCCATTGGCTCCCTTAATTAATGTAACAAATCTCTTTAATTAATTAATATAATCAACAATTTTAAAAAAAAATACTCTACTTAATTAGTATATTAACTCTTCAGTTCTAAGAATTCGAAGAAATTTGACTGAATTATTTAATTATTCTGCAATTACTAAAGTTATTTGGAGAAATTCACTTAATTCATATACAAACCTGAAAATCAAATAAGAAAAATAAGGATGGAGAAGAACTAGTAATAGAATGAAATTGCAATCTAACTAATAATTAATTCTTGGGTCAGCACGACTTAATTTTCTGTCCACAAAGAGTACTTAAGGAATGTTATAGTCTCATAATTTGTACTTATTTTCTTTCCCTTCATATGGTAGCAAAATTAAAAGGGTTAGACCAAAAATATGAAGAAGCAAAGAAAAGGCAAACACATAATGCAAAACTTTGCATTATCGATGTGGAATAATGGATATATACAATAGAAGGTCACATGCACCCTACTATGCCTATAATGAAATAATGTAAAACCACATTAATTTTAATACTTAGTGTGATATGTTTCCTCGCTATGAAGTTATGTAAAATACTCGCTTAGTCGCTTACCAAAAAAACCAATAACTCTTTTGTCTTTCATTCAGGGTTTCAACTTCATTTTAGGAGAAACACCCTTAGGGTCTTTGATTGCAAATGTGGAAAATAGGTGGAAAGAAAATGAATTTCAGGGAATTGAATTGCCTAGAAATTGTTTTACTGGGAATTATAATTAATTATATTTGATTGGTATAATTTTCCATTGAAAATGTTGAAAGTTTGGTGTCCGTTTGACTAGATTTTGTATGATAATTGTCCATGAAAGTAATAAATAATTTTTTCTATCACTGAGTCTATAATTTGTTCCAATTGCTAAAAAAAAAATTTACCGTACAAAATATCATTCGTTTGGTTTTATTTGCATGAAAATTATCTATGAAATGGAAATTTTTTTTTACCATTGTTGATAGAATTTTTTCTAATTGACCAAAAA
>CAIGRP010064886.1:0-31870 GCA_903798385.1 Fraxinus cuspidata | reverse complement strand
CAATTGTCAAAAAAAAAAAAAAAGCCAACCAACCAACCTAGAAAATATTTTCCAACCAAAACATCAAGAAAATGTTTTCCTCTAAAAGGTGGAAAATTTGAAAAGTTGGAAAATATTTTTCCGGGAAAATTTAGCCTATCAAACACTACAAAAGTTGGAAAATGGACATTTTTCATTTTTCATGGAAAATCTGTCCAATCAAACAGGGCTTAGATTTTAGTTCTCTTTTCTAGTGAATATATGCACACAAAATCTGTCAACCCGAAAGTGGTTTTTTTTTTTGGGCAAGTTAATAAAGTGATTCTGTAGTCTTTAAATACAAAAACTTCATGAGATTCCTCAAATAAGTTCCGATAAAATCAATAAGTGTGAGTGTTTTTCAACATGTATAGATATCAATTTTTTTGTGTACTTGAGTGCACGAAACGAATATACTTTCTTTTCACTTTATTCTTCGGGTTGACAACTCTTGTAGTGCCAATCGTTGGTGACAAAATGGTATTGTTATGTAGTTGCAAAGTCCAATCACCTAGGGCCCATGATCAAATCACAGCCACAGATCATGACCCTTCAACCTCTCATTAATCATGCCTATCTTAATTGTTCACCAACAGCAACTTAATGAGGCCAGGCTAATCGAACTTAGAGTCTTAGATATTAAAGATAAACATGGGCCTCATACGAGCGGCAATAAGAAATAAGCCGTAACTCATAAGTCATAACAGGCACACATAACATATATATGTTCCAACCTAGATGATGATGATGATGATGATGATGATGACGAAAAAAATGGTACTAATTATTGCACATATAAATCATGTGACATGCTCAGGCGGAGGGTTGGATCTCATGTATGTCAATATGACATCGATTATTCAATTAGATTGAGCCTATTATATCAAGAAACCTTATCTTGAGCTTGAAACTCGGCCAATTAGCATCACTTTACCCATTTTCATTTCACCACACACACACACACACACACATCCCCTTATCCCGTTGCTTGTACTCATATTAAATCTTGTCCAACCGTTTGACTTGACCGTCGGGGTGCAAATGATAGCACGACCTTTTTCTCAACCGACGACTTTTGCCTCTTGATGGAGTGTTCAAGAGTGTAGATGATGCCTACGTGAAGGGAATGTGACCAAGATTCTGTTAGTGTATTTTTTAAGGCTAACACTTGTCATCACGTAACAATGATTTTAACATTTCTTATCAATGAATGATGCAATTCACTAGAGTGTGAAAAGCATTTGCAACCATTACAACGTAGTTTGCTTTTTACGGCATATAACTGCATGTCGTATAAAACAAGCCCTAGGCAGTGTGAGGTAAACAGCAGAGAGACTATACAGAAATAGTGTAACATAAAGCAATGAAAAGGATGGAAGAACTAAACAGAAAGTGAGAATTCAAAATAGTTTACTGCTTACCAAATTATGGTTGACAATAAAAAGTTTTGTGGGCAAATAGGCATAAAACTCAATACAATTCTTGTCCATTCTTTATCACCAACCCATGTGCAAATTCTTGTCAATTCCAACTTTGTCTTGGGGCTTCAGAAGAGGTGAAAGAGTTGAGAGACCGGCAAAAGAGAAGAGGGGTAAACGGGTGCCAGACATTGGTGACCTGGTGGCGATGGCACTTTCTTTTTAGGGTGTGTTTGATTGCTAGTATATAATTTGCATGGAAAAAAAATAAATTTTAGGCAATTGAATTGCTTAGAATTTATTTGTATAGAAATTATTAATTAAATGTGTTTGATTGATTTAATTTTTCAATTTAGAAAATATTATACTTGTTTATTTTTTATTGGTAGTAGATGTGAGAGAGAGAGAGAGAGAGTGTGTGTGTGTGTGTGTGTCACATGGAATAAAAATCACATCTCCCTAAAGAAAATATTTTTTTTTTTGAAAAATTTGCCAATCAAACAGCATAAAATATGAAATTAGGTGAAAAATACATTTTTCATTGAAAATATTGATAATCATCAAACACACCCTTAGTTCTTTTTCTTTTGGCTTTGGGAGGAATGAAGTGAAGTGACGGAAGGGAATTAGGAATTAGGTTTTTTTTCTTTTTAATTTTTATTCAATTTACAAATTTTAATTTTCCAAGATAAAAACAAATTAAAACTTAGTTGTTTAATCGTGTTTCAAGCTCATAACATCTCATTCAAATTCATTTTTGGAATCTTTATATATAGTCAACTTGCTTTGAATCGAGCTAACTTTCGATCAGGTCAAAAGTGATTATAATAAATAATTCTTTTGTTTGAAGGAAAACTTTATAGTTACGTAATCTTTTTTCTTCGTTTTGAATGATTTAGAGCTACTTGTTAGGGGTGGGGGGGGGGGGGCTTCAAATCAATCAAGTCTTCTAAAAAAAATAATTTTGATTTCTGTCTCTTTTCTAATTGTATTGATTTATTCCTTGTTTCTCCATGTGTAGACATTTCACGTCTTAACTATCCAAAACACTCTTCTATTAGTTTTTTCACTGATTATATCATCTCTACTTATTAAAGTATAATCTCATCTTATTTTGTTGATTTAATATAAACACGTATTACTTTTAAAAATCAATACCATCATTTATGGTATTGATCCTTCTAATTTTAAAATAAAAAATAAGTTCTTATTTTGAGTGTAAAGTAATATTTATTTTCAAAATGAGTAAAAACCCAAATTTAACTTATTTTTTAAGCCTAACCAAACTCATTCTTGAGATTAAGAACAATTATATCATACAGCATTTAAAATAGGAAAAAAAAAAAAAAACCCCACCAATGGCTAAAAAATTGGAGTTGAGATCTCAACTCAAAAAGTTGCTGCTATTAGACTTTCAACAGCTACAGAATCAGATTTTTGGGCAACCATAAGCCAGCAAGATGCCTCAACAAGCAATCCCTAAAGCTAATTATGCAAAACTGTACTAAGAAAGAGAATTTTCCTGTTCTTGTGGAGCAGAAACAGCTTCTTTTAGGCATGATCTTTCCCAGTTTCGAACAAGTATCGAGGCATAACAGCACTGCCTGCATACGAGAATTTCATTTCTTGATTTTGAACAGTTTTGTGGAAATTCTGAACCGGATCAATGACAAGGTTCTTCCCACGACTGGTAATGCATAGAAAGATTGTAAGACGGCATGGAATTCAATCAAAGGACAATATATGAACTGAATTTACTTCGTCATGAAAGAACCACGTTTGTTAATAGAAGTGGATTCATGGAGGTATTTGTCACCTAGAAACTACAGAAACAAATAGTGACTTCTGGATCATTGAAGACAAAGCTACAGAAACTAACTACTAATAATCCGCTGACAAATATAGACGTAAGGGATAAGTTATTCAAATAGGGTCAGCGACAGGGGAGGAAAAAATTGGTGCATGTGTCAGCACCTGTTTGGGTATTTTATTTTAACTGTTTAATCAATGAATGACATGTGTTCCATCTGTTTTTAAATCTGTCACTGACTCTGTTTTTGTAGCAAAACTCTAGACGTGATGTGTAGTCAGTAGTCATATGATGTAATGACCACTCGAGGGTAGGAAGGAAAGGAAAAAATAGGTGCATGTGTCAGCACCTGTTTGGGTATTTTATTTTAACTGTTCAATCAATGAATGACATGTGTTCCATCTGTTTTTAAATCTGTCACTGGCCGTGTTTTTGTAGCAAAACTCTAGACGTGATGTGTAGTCAGTAGTCATATGATGTAATGACCACTCGAGGGTAGGAAGGAAAATTTATTCCTCCTACTTTCTGCTGAAGAAAAAACTCAGTTTATATGAGAACAAAAATAAAAAAATTATGGAGCGACGTTGCACGTCTCTATGCACATGTTTTATCGTGTTAGCGCCGCTTTTATGAACAGGAATCTCTCTTGCTTTAGGGAAACATGTCTTAACTACCTAAGTAGTCATTCCTTAAATTTTCATTCATACAATAGAAACAGGGGCAACCATGCCATACAATTCAATAACCAAAAGATGAAGCATACTTCCACCTGACTCCAACACCAAAGCGAAGACATCTGCGGTTGTCCAAAGGAAAGACTCCAGTATAATGGCACATTCCAAAGCTTTGAGAAGCATCGAGGAAAGATCCTTACTCTCTGAAACCTGACTAACAAGAATCGTCAAATTTGACGAATTTCAAGAGACTTGGATTGATTTCAAACTTAGAAATACACGTATTAATATCTTTTGAAATTTCTCCATTTTTAATGAGATTCTTGTGGATTATACGGAAATCTCAAATTTATTCAAATTCACGAAATTTTATAATCTTTTAAAATTCATTAAAATTGTAGATGAGGAGACCCCTAAAGTTGAACACCTATAACACACCCATAAAGGATATGAATTGAAATTTAGAGGAAATTAAATAGCAATTAAAAAATTAAAAGCATCTCCATTCTATTTACCTAATCTCACTGAATCTAGTCGCGACACTTGAGCATACATCGTACATCCAATGTTTCCTACTTGTACTTGCATCGGGGAGAAAAAGATTCAGATGGTATTCAAGAGTTTCGTTCATGGGAGTGGGAAAAGTTGTCGTCGGATGTGTTTAAATAATTTTGTTAAAACACTTTTAGAGGAAACTTGTCGCAAATGACTTTCAAAGTCGAATATCAATTTTTGTTACATCTCTTCTTTTCTCAAGTCTTCCTAAATTTTTGAAGACCGGATTCTTGAATTCTTAAATTTTTTTCAAAATCTTCATTTCGTTAATTTTGTACAATCTAACGTATTAAACATATATGCTATAATGCATATCAAAGAAAAGTTACTCTTAGCACGTTCGATCTCTTAAACACAAAAAAGGTCTAGCTGGGATGGACCTCAGGACAGGATTCATCCAAGTTTTTCAACCTCAAAACTGCACCTATTGACATTTTTTCCGATAACACAAGCAATAAACCAACATGGACTAACATATTATCACATGTTTATATATGACCACAACTTGTTTCGGCTAACCACAATTGATACATTAAAAAGGTGAAATAATCAAAGAATTATGGTCCTAATCAAGTAGTCTTGAGGAATTTTAGAGCATCAATTCAGCTCAATTCAACACAATTATGGAGAATACCCTCTCCCACACACAAAGGCATATCAAAATGAAGCAGCTAAAAGTTTCAAGAATTCCTCTCTTGCTAGTGCGAAGTCCAACTATTAATATTTAACAGAAACCACCCAGTTTCTCATCTCTTCGATTCAAATAGCCCTAATCTAGCTTAACAGTTACCATAACTATATATGTTTTCCATTACTCCAAGTAGGATATCCTATCTTCCGCTATTCATAAAACCAATCCCAAACAAGTACATTATTTATGTTAGTTATTGTAACGCGAGATTATCGTCCCATCTTCAGCCCCGTGCAGTTTGACACGCTTGCACCAACACAAGAACTGAGGGATGGGCCCTTCTTCTCCAATGACCCAAGCATGTTGTGCAACATCCTCAAGTGTCATCCTTTGCAATGGATCTGCACAACCAATCATTTGAAGCACGAAGAAAATAAATCGATGCACAACGAAATAGCATATCATGACCGATTAACAAAATAGAGGTGATATTTTGGTAATAAACATTATAGGAAAATGACCTTTGCAGAGAAGCCCCTCAATTAGGTTCTTCAATAGAGGGTTCATCTCGTCAGGGAGCAACAGTTGGTTATTAACTATCTGGTAAAGGAAAATATCAAATGTTAGATATACACAGCCAATATCCTAGACCTCAACCAAGAAATATTGTGAGAAAAATACATATCTAACATCTATAATGATGGATTGTATGTATATATACACAAGCCGGGTAAAATATTTCAGAAAACAGCAAAGAAAGTGATCCACACACCTTGTCATATGTATCCTGTAGAGTCTCTCCAAGAAATGGGTACTTCCCAAGAACGATGCAGTACAATGTAACTCCAACTGCCCATGTGTCAGCAGCTTTGCCATGGTAAGTCAGACCTAATTGTTAAATAGAAATCTTAGTCAAGTTGTTATAAAGGCAGAAAGTTACAAGATTTATTTATATATGCTATCAAAAATGAGAAAACTCACCTAAACAGCACTCAGGTGCAGTAAATACTGGAGTTCCAGGAGAACGGCGAAGTTCGTCATTACCATCCTACATGTAGAAAAGTTGTGAACAAATTATAGAAGTTCCTACTCAAGGACATATCTCAAAGAGAATAATAACATAGCACACTGCTGACTAAAAGAGCCTTTAAATTAGCAAACTGACCTTGAGAATCAATCATACAAACTACAATAGCTATAACACATGAAAATGAAATTGGAATCCACATTTATTACTTCCATTATAAAACTACAAAGTCAATTTCACACAAGATGCTAATTTATGCAGGCGGAATTTTAAGACAGACATTAACACAGCGTGCACCCAAGAGGACAACATCAACCATGACGTCCAATACCAGCCATGTGCAGCTTCTAATATCATGCTCGTACATCCATCTCAAAATCAATTCAAAAATGAGTGAAGGGGTAGTCCATGCTCATATAGTGACAAGTGTGTCACTTAAAAACATGTTAGGGAGTTGTTGATAAAGGGTTTAAATTATAAATTGATACAAATCAGTTCTTGATAAGTGCGTAATATTTGTAGGTAGAGCTGTCAATGAATTGGATTTTATTCCGAATCCGATGAAATTAATGGGAGATGGATTTAGGTACTAGTCCGATAACCCAATCAAAATCCAAATCCGATAATCCGTTAACTAAATTGATCAAATATGGATATGTCCGTCCGATCCAATAATAGCCCGATCTGATTTAGTAGAGTCGGTAAAAAAATTTATGGCATGTTATTTGTTACTAAAATAAATATAAGAGAAAATAAAAAATTTTAGAATAAAAAATTTATCAAATTCAAAATATATAAATAAATAAATAAATAAATAATAATAATAATAATAAGAAAACCAATTCACGTGTACACAGTGTTCTAAAATGAGTAATGTGTGGCGACGTGTAGATTTTTGGCTAAGTGAGTCTAGACGAAGCCTACGCATAAAAAAAAACGTAAAAAGTATTTTCTTATTTTAATATTATTTTAAATTTTTAATCAATCTAAAAATTATTTAATAATACATACAAATTATAGTACCAATGCAATTTTAAGAACTTAACAAAATAAATACATTCGATAAACAAGATATAGTACAGTAGTGATACTTGAAATATTTGGAAAGTTTTAAATTTTTATTGATTAATTAGTAAAAGATATGAAATACGATTAATTTAATAAATTATAGATAACTATTTATAAAATAGTACAATGCACTACCGTCAAAACAAATGTACAATCCACTACAGTCAAACCAAAGGTACACTATACTACAACCAAACCAAATGGATTATTATTCTATATCGAAAGTTTATAACAAAATATTTGAAAATATCCTCTATAAATAAATGGGTAAGCAACTTTTTGTGTCTTTCAATCCAATCGGCTAAAAGTTAAAAAAATTATAATTATTAAACCCGTTTAAGAATTGAAAAAATTGGAAAAAAAATAAAAAAAGTTAATTTCAAACATTATTTTACATTATTTTATTTTCCTAATTTCCTAATTAAGCCCTACTTGTAGGTCCATGAAACATGTGGATAAAAATTGTTTTGACCATTTATAAACAAATTATAAACGGTAGCCAACCATGGCCTTAATCCATGGGGGAGAAGCTTGACTAACAACACCGACACAAGGCTAGGTGGTAAAAGTAATTCCGAATACAATATTACAAACACGTGTTAGCAACAAATCATTTTATTGAAGACCAAAACAAAGATTAATTACTGAAAGAGAATTGATAAAAATTCCATGAAAAAAAATTGTATGATAAGCAAGCTAGTTATACTTGTATACAAAAATACTCTTTCAAGTCCTATTCCTAAAATTTTAGGGTCGATTTTTTGCCATCTTGTTCAGTTGGTCCCAATTATTAAAACAAAATGGAACAAATCTAAGATAAGAGTACAACTAAGGAACACTTTTTTTAATTCCCAGTTGAAATAAGACTGAAATAAGACTAGTCAAATCTTTCTTCAATAAACAGAGGCAGAATAGCAATAGTCTACAGTGAGTCAAAAATGAAATCAATAATCCTTTTTTTTCTTTTTCGTATTTGACAAATAGTTAGCAAAGAATTTATTAACGGGCTTTATATCCTACACATTGTTTCAATAAAAATGGTCCAGCGCTAAAGATTTACATTAATCCCTGCACAAAGACATTCTCACTACAAGGATTTAGGTCTGTTCTAAAAAAATTATTCAATGCGTACTAGTTGATGCGTTTTCCTTGTATTGATCCTGATATAGTCTACTTTGTAGTTCCTGGTATCAACCAATGGTAATATAAGATATACACAGAAGTAACATCCAATGTGAAAAATAAAAAGGAATGAGAAATTTGTCTTTGGACCCAATCTGCCTTCAAATTATTCCATAAACAAGGTTCCCAATACCGAGTAAAAAATTCACTTCCGTAGAAAATTAAGGATAGAGGTTCATTTGTGCAAGATGCTGCAGATTAATCCATGAAAGTTTTACAGAAATCAAAAATAGCTTCATATTTAGCCCCTGTTTCGGCTCCATTTTAATTTTAATGCATTTTTATTTTTCTACTTTTCAACCACACATTCTTCAATAAAATAATATTACACATAAACACAAAAATTTTTCTTCATTTTTAAACACGCATTCTCCAAAAAAACATCACTATTCCAAAATACACTTTCCCTAAAATCATATTTTAATAGAGGCCAAACAATTTTTTAGTAACTTCCATTGATCAACTCATATATTAGCACCGCAGCTAGTTGAAGATTCAGATGCTTAATCTGTTAATAGTTCACTAGCAATAAGTTCCAGGTTTGGGCTGCCAATTTCATTTTTGTTTGAATTCACCTTGTTACTGGAGCCCATTCATCAGTAGGCTAAGTACGCAAATTTATCCAGTGCAACTCAAGTGGCAAGACGGATACAACAACAAGAGGTTAAATTTTTCTCAACCTCCCTCACTAACAGTGTAAAACAGATACAATTTCCCATTTTGAACCTTTTTCTAATAAATGAAAAAATGCATATACTTCAGAAATTAACGGTTTTACTTGAGAGGAATCTCTTACCTCAAAAACCTGGCTAACGCTGAAATCACCAATCTTAACTGTGCCATTAACAGTAACTAAAAGATTATCAGGCTTGATATCCCCATGCACTATATTCTGTTAAATTCCAGAAACAATGCATGACATTAGTTCAACAGAATGTAAAAGGAAGCAAAACATATACAGGTTAAGCTACACAAATAACCATACTAGAGAAGTATTAGCCATATCAAACAGCTAAGAGATTAAAGACATTCTCGATTTGTATGCATGGAAGGACATCTATTACTGAGCCACTTATCAGGTGCCACTAGAAATTTAAATTTCTTTCCTAAGGGCCAAAGATAGGAGTCACAGGAACACAATACAACTTTTAATTCATTTACTGCAACAATCTCAAGTAGAACAGTGCCCTTATGTCGTGTGATCCCTCAGCATCCACAAAATCACCAGAAATCAACAGAAAGGAATGCAACTAAGCATTGATCAAAGAAGTCTACACCAGCAGATCTGAACTACTTGATCTCACAGATATACCTACAAATTAACTAATTCTGATATATGTCACTGTCAAAATAAGTTAAACTATTTCTGAGATGTGTCACTATCAACGTTAGATGAAATTTGGGGAAAATAGGAGTAACCTTAAGATTACACAACAAAAAGGGTGGGAAAAGATGATGAATATAAACCTGTAGCTATACGGAGATTCTATTAATAAGTAAAATTGAAAAAGAAGCCTCAGTGACGTACATGAGCATGAAGATACATCAACCCAGCAACTATATCACGCAAGTATTTCCTTGCGGTACTTTCTTCAAGACCACATGGAGGACCAGAACCTTCACAGACCCATTTGCCTTCCACGTATTCAAGAACTAAACCAAAGAAATGCAGTCAAACAAACTGCCAAAATTGGCAGCGGATGGAAAAAGAAGGGATCAAGTATTACCCATATAGAAGTAATCTGTTGTTGGGTCATCAATAACCTCAATGAGATTAACTATATTTGGGTGGCTCAATATTTTCATGATTAAAACCTGAAAAAATAACGTTCATCAGAATTGGAGAAAACAGTTTGAATAGTTTGCATGATGTAATTCACTCACCAACAAGTACAGAAATAAACAAATACCTCACGAAGAACATCAGTCATTGCTGTTTCTGAAGGTGCAACCCTTAACTTTAATAAATAAGACTTGTGAAATGCCTGTGTTAAAAAAATGAGGATATAAAATTATCACGTGAAGCCACCATTTTCTGGAGTTGTCCAAATATATCTTCGTGAGTACCAATAAAACCACTACTGTGTCACAGCCAGAACTGGAACAAAACCCCCACACTTTCCCTGGCAGTGTTATAAAACGTAGTCTTTGCCTTGGTATTTGGACATGGTTAGAAACTTAAGGTCAGGTTCAAAACTCAGTTGAATAAGATCTTAGAGCAGAATTCCTTCAACAAGATGTTGAGCAAAGCTCTGCTGGTTAACATACTTGAACATATTACTACCCAAAATCACAGGGCTTCTTATTGATCAATTTTTTCATAGAAAAGATTTGAGCCAGATCATAGCCCGTAGATCACTTTTTATTGAAACAAAAGATTCTACAAAAATCCAATGTTTGCCAGAGTAAATCCTAAATGGTTGAGCAAGAATAGTGGAAGACACTACCTTTATTGCATATTCTTTCCCATCTAAACGGCTTCGGTAAAGAACCTGTAACATTTGCTAGTTAGTAAGACTACAGATAGAAATTCGTTTAGCACAGACAGATGGCATAATATTGAAACTATGTCCTCACCACTTTTCCATAGCTACCAGCACCAATTTTGCGTTCGCGGACATACTCATTGACCATCTTTTGCCCGTTCTCATCCTGAAAATGTACGTGTTAATACTAGCTGTAGAGCACAACCAATCAACAATAAATGCAACGGTACTCCTTGTAGAATACCATATAACAAAAATAAATCAAATCTCTTTCTTCCAAACAAAATCACGTGAATTTATAGCCCAAAAAGTGTGTATAACATTCAAACAATTGCATTTGTGGCCAACCTCATTCTGCAAATGTGATAAAAGCCTTAAGCTTCAGCTACCCCAACTTTACCCTCAGATTGTTGCACCCCCTAGCAAGCAACTTACACTCAGATGGTTTTATTTTTCCTATTGTGATTAACATTTTCAATATCTAACACACCACAACTCGTGTTCAACCAGATAAGGGTACAGGGTACATAATAACAAAATAAAAGTACAGGATTCCAAAAGTACTTGTACTTGAGCATTTAATTGATCACTTTACTAGTTAATTTTTTATTTTATTTTTTTCTCTTTCCTTGATTGAGTGGTTATACCTCCGAGCGAATCAGATTATGTGTTTCCTTAACAGGAAATTCCCTGCAAATTAATCCATGCTGCATCCTGTATATGAGAATCTCCTCCGATCGTTTGATCGGGCTTCGGAATTCACAATCGTCCCCATTATAAAAAGGGCCTTCCTCCTCTTCCACCACCTCAGGCAACAAGGACTCCTGTGAGGCGTGATTACCCAAACCCCTGCTGGGCCTCATCACCTTCTTATGCTTCCTCAAGAATGAAAAACCAAAACACCCACAGCAGCCCATTTCTGTCACACTTTCAATCAAATTTCTCTTGACAAATATTACAATACCAAAACGTTTGTGCAAAATGACCCAAAATTTGAAGAAAATCGATCCAAAACCTGAAGAATCAAAAACCAACAATCAAATCCATGCATTAAAATGAACAATTTTGTTTAACAACCAACAACAAAACCAATAATAAAAAAATATCACGGCGATATCTAGCAGCATGAAATTGGAACTGATTCAATTAAAATTCAAGTTATTTAGCACAATTCCAATTCTAGAGTCCAATTTCATGTCACCGATCATGGAGAAAGGTTTGAAAACTGGCTTTTCGTATATTTCAAGATTTCCAAATTAAAGCAAAGATGAGTAAGTGTTAACCTTTTTTTGTCAGAACTGCCAACTGGGCTTCAAAGGCCCTATCAGCTATGCTATTCCAGAGGATGCCATTCAGAGAAATGAAAGAAACAGTTGATCAGATTGATCCTATCGTGATTCAACGCCCACATAGCGAACTCTCCGCTTTAATAATAATTATTTCCAAAGCAGAGCACCAAAGCAATGCACGCCTTGACCTCAGGTTTCTGCTGCTGAAAGCCACCACTGCCTTGACATTTAGCCCACCACAATTTTATACAACAAGATAGAACAACAAATAGTAATAATTCATAGTCAAGAAAGCAAAAGTTATAAAGTCAATCAATCAAAACAAAAACATTTGAATACAGAAGCAAATTGCTCAAATAATAAGCTAATTTAAAGAGAGGGAGAGAGAGAGTTGCATCAACAACACTCAAGAGGATGACATCATAGATATTCATTGAAACAAACTTCACGCACAAAAAAAAAAAATCCGTATAGCAAAGCCAAAAAGTCCAAGAACATCAACAACAGTTAAAAAGTCAAAGAAAGATCGGATTTTTACCTGCCTTTGTCAACTCAACAAAACAAGGGAGAAAACCCAACTCCGAACTCAATTGACGATCTGATTCTGACAGGCCCAGAAGAAAAACACTAACTAACTAACAAATAAATAATTATAATCATAATTATAGTAAATCAGAAATAATAAATCTTGGGTATTTTAATTAATTATAAAGCCCCAAGGCGGTCATCATTTTCCATCGGAAATCGGAGAATTACGGGGAGGATATATAGAGGGGAATTGACATTGATCGATCGATCGAGAGATTTTGCTAGGGTTCTTATATGAGGGGAATGGGGAACTACTGCTGCTGTAATTTTGATTAATTAATTGGGAACCCGAAGCTGATAAGGGTATTTGTGAAATTATGTTTGTAATAATGGTTATATATCAAGCCGATTCATTCTTACCCAGGTTTTTCTTTGGCTAATATTTAATATTCCCTCTGTACCTTTTCACGACTTGAACTTTTTAAAGCGTCTCATTAGTCATTGAATTTTGTTCCGTCATTGAATTTTGTCCATTACTCACCGAGTCGATGCCGTTTCATTTAATGTCGTGGAGGTTTGAAATATGACATAACTAGTTAACTCATTTTAACTTAACGACATTTCATCAATTCGAAACACAAGACTTCATCTCCTCCACTATACCTACCACCACTTGCCCCACTAGCACAAGCACCGCCACCTTCTTTGCCACCACCAGGTCCTGCTCCATGTCCACCTCCTGAATCAAAACAAGCACCGTCCTAAACACTGTCCCATGATCTAATCCTGCAGCAATAGCTCCTCTACTGCTCCAAACCCTAGCCCTAAACCTCCAAATGCATTTCATTAACATTGAGTTTGTCTTTGTGAATTAAAAATCCCTTCAATTTGGGGCAAAATCCCAAGTTATTTATTGTCAAAAATGTAGTACATAGCTAGTTTCAGCTTCTAGCCCGAAGTTTTAATTTAGGAATTTGGATCTTACTAATATGGTGATACTTGGTTCAAATTCATGGGATACTGAATGTTGTGAATAGGGATCTTACTGGTTCAGGAGGTGAATATGGAGTAGGAGATTGTGGAGGAGGAGAAAGAAGAGAAGATGATGGTGGTTGTGGGTATAGTGGAGGCGAAGGAGGAGGACATGGAGGTGGTGGTGGTTTGGAAGTGTGTGTTTGAATTGATAAAAATGGAGTTGAGTTGGAAGGAGTTAACTCAGCAAGTCATATTTTCGTCCTCCACGTCGACATTAAATGAAACAGCATCCATTCGATGAGTAATGGACAATGACGGAACAAAGTTCAATGGTTAATGGGATGCTTTGAGAAGTTCAATGAGTAAATGGTGAGGTGGTACAAAGTTTGGTGACCATTCAAACATTTAACTTGCATTTTAATTGAAATTTAACGCTTTCAAAAAGAATTAGGAATAGATACATAAAATCGAACAGAAGGGGGGGAGCAATTATCTATGTAATTGCGATCTTTGTTGGCCGATGTTCCAATCGAGCCCTAGTCTTACAAGTTCCTATTCCTACATAATGTTAGAGCACCAACTCTATGAACAGACTCCGGACGGTTCTTGATTCTTAAATCAAAATCGTGGTTGCGTCATGCTATTTAAGATGAATGAATTTATACTATTTTTAGCATTTGTATAATCTACTACTTTATTAACGATTTATAGTTTTTAATTTGTTCTTTGGGTGTGTAATTTTGGTATTTATATTTGTTAGATATTAGATGCTATTTGGTGACATATTGTTTTTTTAGACATTGAATGCTCACATCATAATTGTAGTGGATTAAGAATGGGTTAAAATATGTATTTTGTGACATATTTTATTTAATCTATTTATGTTAGATATGAAAAATATAATGTGTATTGTCAACTCAGGTTTTATAAAAGAAAAAGGTTGTGAGCAAAAATTGGAACCATTGGTTTAGGCTCATTCCCAATAACTACGTGAACCCAAATAGTTTCGTTTAGGAAATACCCGATATCTAATATTTGATTTCAAGTATTGAAATACCATAATCAATCCAACCGATGTACAACCTTAATATGGACATCACGTGCGCCAAATTTTAATTGCAATAAAGGATCTCAACTTTTATTCATTATAATATTTACTGCGTCAACTTTATTATTACATTCTTATTATCAATATTTCATTAATTAACTCATCTTATCACTGGTAATTATTTTCATATGTTTAGATGAATAAAAAAAGGCTTAAGGAGTGTTCGGGTAAAATTATTAATAATTTTTTAAGAAGAATAGTATTAAATCACATGAAATGTGTGATTAATAAATAGGTGATAGTTGTGAATGCAAAGTTGAAATTAATGTTTAATTTTGACCGAATAAAAAAGTTATTTTTAATATTAATGTCAACAAACATCGGCTTATTTGTTCATATATAAATAGTGGACAATATTTGTTATAAAAACATAATGTACTAATTAATAGAAGGTTAAATTGGCTGATTTATTTCTCTTGTCATTTTATTTTGCTCAACATGTCTTCTCACTAAATATATCAACAAATTTGTTTAATCGATTAACTAATATTTGGTAAGTGGCTTAATCGAAATAATTTTTTGAGTTTGGTGACCATTTGTTCTAAGAAAAAAGTTTGATGATTAGGTATATTATTCTCCTTGAAGAACACGCAGAGAAACTATTTTCCTGTGTAAATTTATTTTTAGTTACTTGACCAATATCCCAATAGGCAATGCAGTGGTACATGATCACGTTATACACAGGAAGCTTCTACAGCTAAACTCTTCGTAACCCCTCTACATGGATCACCAAACTTACTGATCGAGACTCCAATGCTGCAGCTTCTTGATCCAGTGCAAGCCTGGGAAAAAATTTACGCAATCGCGAGTACATGTGAGTAACCGCTGAATTAATCGTAACGCTAAACTTTGTTGAAAGAATGAGCAATTCGTAACCTTCTGTACGACAGGAAGAGCCTGTTTGCTGCTGCATTGCCCGTGGCTAAAACTTCCACATGTTCCCCGAGGAGTGCCAAAGCTTGCGAACTTGATAGAAGATATGACCTGATCTGGGTGAGGACATTCTAATGACAGAGTTGGTCCGGCATTCTTTCTTGCTTCTTCATCTGAGGTCCACATATCGACTGGAAGTGGGTGATTTTCTGAAATTCGTGAGCATAGACTTTCAACTTCTCTAGTTGCAAAAGACATCTGATTTGGATTACCCCCCGTTTCCTCGAACAAAACCAGCACGTTACCACTGGGCTGTAGCCAAGAACGAGGAACATGATAGCTGCAAGATTATATGGATACAAACCTTTAAGTACCGATATTTAAAGGGGAACTTTATATTAGTGTAGAAATTTAAACACTTACAGCTGCTGAGATGGCTTTCCGCAATTCATCAGACATTTGTTTGAACTGTAAGATCCTCTATAATTGCAGGAGTCGGCACAACCTCCGTTTGAAGCTTTATTGGTTGGCCAATAACGACCAATGCCTTGTCCATTTACCCATGCCTGACCTTTTCCCATACCCGTAAAGTCTATTGCAACCGGACTACTTCCAGCAGGAGCATCAAAAGTTGACTAAATCAACACAGAAACAAAGTATGCTTATCATTATTAGTGCTAAACATGAGGTTAAAACTACTCTCAGCAGCTTGGAGCATTTAAGTCGGCAAATAATCAGAATATATTAACTTGGTTGCTATAATTTATTGACGGATTCGACGAATCCACGGTGGATCATAAACAGAGTGAGAAGTCATCGGAGTTACCTTGTACCATATTAAAGGTTGATTAGTAGGCAAGGCAGGCTGAGAAACCCAAAGTGTGGTACTTCCACTAGACAGATCTAACTCCTCACCTCTCAAGCCAATCTGCTTTAATATATTTTAAAATGAGAGGAAGGAAAGACGTAAAACAGAACATTTTCTCATTCAAATATACTTTTAGAAACTTGATCATAAGAAGCTTGTGAAATTCATTGTAGCCAAGATCTAACTTTTGAGCCAAAATAAGTTATCATTGTATGTGCAGTTCAATTTGAATTTCCATTCGAGCTAAATATATTTATTTACCATGCACACAAAAAAATAGTGAAAATTCACAGCAATGACCTGATACGTCCACTTTTGTGAGGAGAGGTCAATAGTTGATCCATTTTGTGAACCTTTCAACTGCACTGGACCGGTGATTCCTGCTCCCACTGTATCGAAGTAGGCTCCATAGTTCTGAATTAAGAAGGCTTGAATTAGAAAATGATTCTATAGAGATTTATGATAAAAGAAGTTGTTTGGAGAAGTTTACCTGTAGCCCCACTGTCAAACTCAAGAGATCAATTTTGTTTGATCCTTTAATGAGGGTGACCGGAACCTCTATTGAAACTTTACGGTTCCCATTGCTCCCTTTTCCACTCCCTGCATAAGAGTCAATGTTTAAGTTAACAAATGCAAACTTGTGTGAAATCCGAGCGATATAATTAGAGGCACGAGAAGTTTAAAGGAAACAGACAGCTATTGCTTGCTTCCCTCTCCTCTAAAAAATGAACTATAAACTTCAGTTACATCAATAAAAACCTATACAAACAAATGAGACCACATAAAGAGAATGAGAATATTCAGTTTTTTTTTTTTTTATTAGTAGATGGACTTCATTGATATGAACGTTAATTTATGAAAGTAATAAACTTAGCACCTGATAGAAAGTATAAATTAAGTTACAGAAATTTACGCACTTACTTTCTAAACTATGATGTGGACTGGTTCCTTTATATGCATTAGATCTTTCTTGTTTTCCGCTAAATATTCTGGTTAATCTAATCAGCTTGTTAATTGACAATATCTTCATGCTTTTGATAATTCTTAAGCCATGTGGTAAAAAGCAATGTACAAATGAGTATGAATTACACAGTGAAACTCACACAGGCTGAATAGATGGCATTGCAAGTGTCAAAAAAGAGAAAAAAAAAAAAAAATCTGTGACAGATCCTGTTTGCAACACCTATTTCACATTACCTACAAGCTTTCCATTGATAAAAGCATGCAGCGTGTGTCCAAGTGAATTAACGTGAAGTACTGTCCCAGATCCATCTTTAAGGAGATGCTCCTTCTGATTCATTTCAATGCTGTATAATAAATAAAAAAAGTTAGAAAACACTATACATAATACCAATTGCATATGCAGCAAACTTTATACCTTATAGAATACCACAGATAGTCACTTTTATCTGCAGTAGTATTAATCTGCTCCAGTAACCCAGTTTTTGTGAATGCACTCTGACTTGAAATGCCTACAGGTTCATTAATCCAACTCCAAGCCGAGAAGGATGCACCAGAAGTATCATCTTTTGAAGGTTGGCTAATGAACTTTGAGAGGGCAGTCACAGAGTTAATCTGTCATTTGGGTATGAAGTCAGAAAATTAGCTATGCTATTTTTATCATCTATAAGTTGTCCCCAAAACTGTAATAATTTAAATGGGTATTCAAAAATTTCTGAACAGAATAACCGTGGAACTTAATTACATAAGAGATAATCACTAAACATAACTAATTGAAGTCTTAGAAACAATCCACTGCAGGAAAAGTTCAGAGATTTTCGTCCTCCTAAATTCAGCTTAATCTATTGGAAAAGTAAATTGTAAGATGGTCTCTAATTGGATGTATTCTGTCTCCTACAAACTCAAGTTAGAGACCCTAAATGCCTTACGAAAAGATCCAAACATAAATTTTGAACTATAAGCCGTCAGTACTTTCAATAAGATAAATTTACCAAATCCAAACATGATTTATCCCATGGAAGTACAACAAAACATTTTAGCATTAAATACCATATGAGTCGAGAGTCGCTAGAAGAGACATAGCATTACGGTTTATGGGGCAGACCTTCGCGGTATTGAGTACAACATTCTTGCAGTCGGGTAAAATGTTCACAGACCAAGCAGGCAAGTGATAGGAATTTCCGTTGAAGACCACATTTGCGTCTTTTTTTGTGTCCCAATTGGCAAGAAAAGCAGAACAAAGACCTGATTCAGTTTTATAAACAGTGGCCTGAAACAGAAAATTGTGAAATGTGAGGCATATCTAAAGAAAATTTGTATGTTTTATCTAAAAGAATAATGCTATCTAGTCCTAGTGGTGTTTAACACCAATCTAGGTGCAAGCCGATGTGGCATTTATTCAATTAAATGTAAGGACATAGGACCCATTTAATTTCACCAATCATGTATTGCCATCTAGACTGGTGTTAAACTGGGGCTAGATCATTACACTAACTGAAAATATGAGTATACAGGTTGGTCGTGGAATGATACGGAAAGATGCAGGTATATTCTCTTTGATGACTGAGAATCCTTGGATAGGCTCAAAAATAGTAGAACTACAGACCATATCATTAAACTCAGACGATACATAATCTTGCATCTAAACTCAGTGAAATTTGATTCACTCGTGCATTATCAGAAGCCAGAGATGCAACTTGTTATAGGAAGAATGTCTAAACATGAAGTGCAGTGGTAGCGCAACACCGAAGTATTTGTGCGATAATGGTGACCAGTGTAACGGCATAAAGTTGCTTTATGCAGCATATTATATAAATATATATAGAGGCACTGTAAATGGTGGGCAATGTGATATGTAATAACCAGATTAAATAAGGAAGAAACAATGAACGGGATACTCGTGAAAATCACATTCATGCTCCCCTCACATGTTCACCAGATCATTACTCAAAACCAAGATACTGTTTGAGCTTTATGTGTTTTATGTACATCCTAGTTTACTCTATTTACAATTATAATGAATAACCCTTTTTTTTGGTCTGTGTGTGGAAGACAAGTGTGTTGATAATCAGGAAGCTAGATACTTCTGGATTTAGAGAAATGTTTAAATTCTCATGGTGTATAGATATGTTTATAAGAGGATATTTTTGGTCAAATATATAAAACCTAAATATCCAGTAATAGATAATGAAAAATCATGAAAAATAAATACACCTGAATAATTCTGAGACCTACAAGAAACCTATATACCATATGTTGAAAAATTGGTGAAGCCGACGTTGTTTAACAAGAATAAGATGAACGGTTAAAGGAGTGGAAACCATGCACTACTATGAATTCGAGCGACTGGCAAAAGTTGCAGTATTACCTCCATGTTTGAGCCGAGTGAAGTAGTCTTGGGGTCAGTTGCCAGCATCGCCTCTTCACAAAGCTTTATAGCCTTGTGAACATCTTTTAAGTGACCCCATTTAGGCTGTCTAAGAAGGCCTATAATAGACAAGGAATACTTTTTCAGCATCTAAATTGGGCAAATTGATCCTTTGCGGTTTGTTAGTTTATTATTATAACACCTTTAGGACATGTATTATGGGTTATAACATTCTTGTATTGTTTGCAGCAGCAGATACAAGTATTATTTAGGCATGAACGACTATGCAAATTGCTCCTCGGTTCAAAATTGACAGCACTAATGGAATAGAAGGGTAAATGAAGGGAGAGGCATACCATACTCATCAATTGGAGCATCATAATCATAGGTAGTCGTAATGAATGGTCCACCAGAAGTCCTGCCAAAGTTAGTTCCACCATGGTACTGTAGAAAGGAAATAAAGTTTGTGTAAAGAGTTCGCATGGTCACTATTTTCTATATAGTGATAATGAACATTGAAAGTACCATGTAATAGTTCTGGAAAGTTCCACCTAGCTGGTAAAAACGAGCCACAGCGAAAGCAAGGTCTTCCACTGGTCTGTAGGGCACGGCATCCCCAAATGCAGAGAACCTGATATATTTAGACAACATAGACAGTTGAATAATGCTTAAGCATAGATCAAAGTTTAAACCATCATGCATTTAGAACAATGTATACAGCTCAAGGGACTATGAAACTAGATGTCTTACCATCCACTCCAGTTCTCCGTCCACATTTTTGGCTTCTTGTTAGAATTTGGAGTGAATTGATCACAATAGAACCCATTGCACGTGTTAATCTGTAATAATTTGAAAGAACACACATAGATTCATTGTTTTGATTGTTCATTGATTATACATACACAACAAGTTGGGTAAACCGACAACAAACATTAAGTGCCAAAGTGATTTATCATTAGAAACGCAACTCACAATAGGGTCGGGAGCATCACTTTGTTGGCACATCACCCACGGTACACCAGTATCTAAAGATATCGCCATTTTTGCTGCCCAGTTTATGTAGGTTTTGGCACTAGGATATGCTGAATCAATGTTGCCATATTCATTTTCAATCTGGAAAAAAATAGTCAATAAAATCCTTCTATCAGAAGTCTCATTACAAGAAAGTTGAAGTCTCTTAAGGAATGAACAGAGCAAATCTGATAAGGAATGTTGTTTAACCATTAAAAGACTGTCATATTATGAAAGTGCACACCTGAGACAAAATAATGGGTCCTCCTTGGGATGCATATAGATTTTCTTGCTTCATCATGTCCACAATCTTGGCCGTAAATCGCAGCATTTCAGCCTAAAACAGAAAGGTCTCGTTTACTTTTAAAACTGAACTATTAAGTAGCTTAAAAATGTTCAATATACAGAAGAATCAATAGGGAAAAGAGAAACCTTGAATGGCTCATTATCAGATCGAAGCACAATTCCGGGTATAAAATGCAACCAAATGGGAAATCCTCTGTCCCAAAATAGATAATCACTCACATGAGCATTAAAGAATCAATAATTTCTCTCAGTTGTATAGAGTGCAAGAAAATACTTGAAAAGTACTCCATTTATAGGGATTTCAAGAAAACATTAAAAGAAACAGTAGACAAGATTATTTACCCATAGTTCCATTCGGCGCAAACATAAGGACCAATTCGAAGATGAACATATAAGCCAGCCTCTCCGACCAATTTCACGAACTTTACCAAATCATTTCTTCCTTCAAAATTGTACTGCAAAATTTTCTTGAACTATCAGTATTTACAGATTTTTATTTACTCTTTTGCCATTGATTTCTTTAACATTCAACTTAATAGTATTTTTTATTCATAAAGTTCTTGACATTCTAGAACAAGAAACTGAAGGAAAAAAATCGATTATTTATACTACACTTTTTCTCACTTTCCCTGTCCTCGAAAACAAACAAATGCATGAATTGAAGTAAAGAATAGTCAAGAAAAGATATTATACCTTTCACGCATGAAAAATAAATAAATAAATAAAAGAAAAGAGAAAAATTACCTGGCCTCGAACTGGTTCGTGCAAATTCCAGAAAACATAAGTCTCAATTACATCCAATCCTCCTTGTTTTGATTTCTGTATTAAGTCTGGCCACATCTGCATTCACATTTCACATATTTTAGTACCCACAATTAGATACAATAACTGTATGCATACATTTATACGTATACAAGTCTGTGTTTCTGTACTGTACTGACATCGGGGGTGCTCCGAGGGTAATGAATGGATCCAGAGACCAATACTCTGCGTTTGCCGTTGATCACCAATGCCCGGTGATCGTACGTCACATTGTCGGCAAAACAAAACGACACCGTACTCAAAGCCAAAAGCAAAAACACAACCACAAATCTTCCACCACCCATTTTGCTCTCTTCAATCATCTTCAGTGCCAAAGTATTTATATTGTCTTATAAACTAAATCCAATTCTTTTTCTTTCTTAAAGCAGAGTTTAAGTTTGGCTTAAAAAATATGCTTAAAATGTTGCTTATTTGAAATCAGTCGTGTGGAGTGGGAAGGGATACAAAGAATGTATGAGAAACTAAGGGAAGCTAGCTAAAGTACGCCGGCGACGGCACGCCACCCCTCTTTGTCATTATCGTTTGCCTTAACTCACGTGACAACAATTTATCTTCTTCTTCCTCGTCTGTTAATGTAGTGTGACTGTATATAAATGTTTGGACGTAACTTTTGGGATAAGATTTGTTTTATAATAAATGTAATGATAGGCTCGAAACACGAATGCCAGCACAAATGTTCCTCATATAGCATTTTCTGTATAAAATTATTAGTTAACAAGGTTGTGTTTGATCCACGTTATTTTGAAATAATGTATTTTGGAATAGTAGATTAATAGAGAATGTGTGATTGAAAAAGAAAAAAAATTATTGATGTGGTGGAAAATATTATTTTATTGAAAAATGTGTAGTTGAAAATGAGCAGAAGAATAAGAATGAAAAAAATAATGTGGCTCAAACATGGACTAAGTTAATTTTTTTTTTTTTATCTAAACATTCATAGCTACTGTCAATTTATCATCTACACATTTCGTTGAGTTCCCTCTTATTCTTCTTCAAAAATTACTATATAATTTTACACGAACAAAAACTTAAGCTGGACCGCGAGTCTAAATTCATGTAACTTTTAAGTCGATGCAAGCTCTTACTTATCACATATTCTTTTTTGGCACACTCGTAGAGTTCGCTCGAAGTTGTCGCGAGCTCTTGACTTGCTTGAATGGAGAGATGTCATTTAGCTACCAAATCTTAGATATATATTCTATCTTGCTAAATTGTCAAAAAAATAATTTGATTCCATAGGCCTCATTGATGAGGGAGATACTCAGTTCATCTTGACTTATAGACCATAAGATTCACAATTATGTAGATTTGAATTCACCATGAGTTCTTACCTTATAAGATAGCACCTTTGTTTGCTAAATATGTACTATTTTTAGTTCGTCGAACTAGATATATTGAGAAGATTGAAAAAAAAATTAAGGAATTGTTTGACAAAACTTTTGATAAACAAATGATTGAAAGTTTAATAAAAATTTAATTTCATGAAATTGGAGTTAAAATTGATTATTCACTTCGACTTCAATTTTTTACTTTACCTCGTAAACACAGAACGAGGAATACATATTTATTATTGCTGGTCTAAAATTGAGCTCAAAGATGAAGGAATATAAAGTGGGTTGGGATGCTTTATTTTTTTATTTGTCTTGTGGGAAAAAGGGCAAGTGTTACTGTCGGAAAGAGAAGGCAAGTAGGCTACGTTTACGGAGTTGATAAAGGGCATTAAAAAAAACAGAGCGATATTTGGGAAAAACTTGTAATTTAATAATTTTGTCAAGTTTTTAGTCTTTAAGTAAAGATTTATTAAAAAGATTAATTTTTTAATTTTTTTCAAAAAATTGATATGTTGGTTCAAATTGGAGAACACGATGAAACATGAATTAATTGTTACCGGACAAATAATGACAAGTTGAATTGCTCTCTCTTTTGTCAAATCAACAAAGTTGGTTTATCTGTCGAAAATTGGAAATGGGAATTCGGGTGAGTGTCATGATCGTTTCTTGAAATTGTCATTTCGATAATTATTTTAATTCGAACTCTCGAAGTTCGACTATTAAAATGTAATTTTAATTTATATCAAACAAGCGCTAAATATTTTTACTACTTAATGCTAAACAAAATTGGATAAAATTAAAGAGTATATGGATATAAAAATTTGTCACCATCCAATTTGATCATAATCAATCTAATATATTTGCCATAAAAGCTGAAAAAGTCTTTATTAATCTCTTGCCACTTTTTAGATAAAGTATTAATTAAGCATTTTTTTTTTTTTAAAGAAGACTAAATTTGTCCAGTTCCATAAGAGCACGGCAAATTATTGATCTTTAAATCTTAATAATTGATAATAAGTGGGGGTGGCAAGCACTTCATTTGCCATTGTGTCATGCACAACAAAGTTGGTATTGTGATTAAGCTCACATACTCCACTATTATCATATATAATTTTAATAATGAGAGTTCTTAGGACTTGTTTAGTATGGTTTTTGAAACATCAAAAGATACCCTTGAAACTATAAAACTGCTTTTGAACGTGTTTAGATAATTTTTTAGAAGCATCTTATCTATCTAAATTTTTTTTTATAGAAAATTGATTTAAAATAATTTTTTTAGAAAGCTCTTCTACAGAAAGTAGAAATTTTGTCAAATAGATCTTGAAAGTATTATATATGGCCTTACGTATGCAATCAATTGTCAAATTTAGAGTGATACTTTCTTTAAAAAGGATCCCGATCAAAAAGCATAAATGAGTACTATTAAGTTTAGACGGTGCGTTTGCTTTCTTATAGAAATTGTACAATAAACATAATCATCGAACAAAATGTTACATCTTACTAGACATAATGACAATTATTACAACACAACATCGATAAGATCATGTATTTTGGGTGGCATTCTTCTTTTATATAATAATTTGACGTATAATTGACCAATAGAGTTTAAAGAATGATTGCAAGATAAAGACTTGATCAATTTTCCTTTTACTTTATGGTGTCAACAAGTCCACGACGAGGGTCACTTTCAAAATGTCGTGCAATGATAGAGGTATGCTAGGTTTTGGAATAGGATTAGTGCAATTGTCCTAATTGTCAATTTCCAATATTTAACATTTTCAATTCATCCCCACATGATTGCAACCATGGCTACCTAACAAATTATTCGCCTCATGGTCACGAGATGTGTTTTCTATATATTATATCACATGTAAAGTTTATTTTTAGTTTCTATAACTTTATTTAATGCAGTATAATACGGTGTATCAAATATATCATAATATTTTTGACTACTTTAATCTTTTTTGGTCTTGATTTTCTTTACTTAGATGCAATTGACTAGTCGTGTTCTCGAGAAAAGGTAGATTTCATTCTTCCTAAGTTTTTTCTTTTCTTTTCTCAATTGATGTACAAAACCCTGAAATATTTGATCACGATTCTAAAAATAATTTGTGAACTCGAGATATTTGATTATAAAATAATTTGTATATGCAACAATTGTAGTTGTCATACAATTTATTTCCACAGGTAGGTGAAAGGTTAGTTTCATCATTCAATTGATAATGTTCCTAAGTAATCCTAAGTTTCATCATTTTCTTGTTTGCATGAGTAGGTGGTATCAATTAGATCATGTGCATCTCTAGTTTTAGTACTTGACTTTCTCTCCTACAAGCCTAGTGATGATGTGGTCGTGACAAAATAATTATATGATGAAAAATATAGAGGAAAAAAAGTAAAGATTACAAAATTTTTCTATCCTTAAATTGTAAATTTGATGGTTATATTTTACGATAAGTAATATCATTTTCAAACTTTGTGAAAAATAAATAAAAATGCCAAAATGAATTTGTGAATAGATATGATTGTAAAAATATGTACTTATAATCCAATTCACCAATATCAATACACTAAATTTCTTGCAGTACAAGAAAAATGACACTCCAAAAAATATGGCATGACTCAAAAAACTCTGAAGTCATTTGATGTATCTTTTGAAAAGTCAAATTGAGCTTTTGAAACTTTAAAATTGTTTTTGAATCTATTTGATTAATTGTATAAAATATTTTCTTGTAGTCAAAGGATTCTTTAGAAGAAATAAGTTCAATGTGACTTTTTTAAAAAAAAATTCGAAAGAAGAAACTCTTTAAAAAATAAATATTTGAACACCAAATAAGATGGATTAATTGAATTTTATTTTATTTTTTATAAAAAATAAAAGCAAAAATAGAAACTTTGACAAACGAACCTTAATCTACTTTACACCTCCCATCAAATTTCTCTCTATCAATGTCATCAACAAAAGAATATCGTACCAAGTATGAACATAGCAGAAAAAGAGGAAATATAGGCGCATGTTTTTATTGACTAATAAGGCCTAAGCTATGTCCCTTTTGGGAAAAGTGGTCTCGTTAATTATCATACTCCCGGTAGAAAATATATATCAATCATCTTATATGTACATCATTTTTTACAGTATGCCACGTGACATTACATTCTTGGACGGTTTAAAAATATAAACAATTTTTTCACCAATCAAATATTGTCAACTCGGGTGATGTCAAAGTAGATGTACATTTTTTGTGTACAAATGGTTTTTCCCAATGGAGACACATTTTAAGAATGTAAATAATTAACCCCTCCACCTACTTTAGCTGAACATTTGATGCGATGACTATCTACAATGCAGCTGGATGTCATCTTGCCACTAGTTGGATTCAAAATCTATTGACGAAATGTCGGTTTCAGTTGAAATCAATAGCATTAGAAAGCGACTCCAGAAATGGGGGTATAAAAATTTTGAGACACTTCGATGATTAAGGGCATGTTTGACAGCCTTTTGAAAATTATTATTGAGATTAAGAAGTTTTTTGTGGACATGTTTCGATAATTTTTTTTTTAAGTGTTTTATCTAGTTAAGAAAATCTTTATAGGAAACTGAGCCCGTAAACATGTACATATGCATGTACATGTTTTTTTTTTTAAGAACTTCTGGTGCTTTTTTTTCAAGTGTTTTTTCTAGTTAAGAAAATTTGTATGAGATGGAAAGAGTCGTGTTTTATTGGACTAGATTGTAGATTTTCCTCACTCGTAGAGCTTCAATATAAATATTTTTGTTAGCGTGATATCTATCATGTAATAGTTTTACTAACAAATATTCTGGTATTTCAAGATTTAAAAGTTGGGATTGGTTTTTGTAATTTTCATCCAAAACAAATATAACAAGCAAAAAATAAGGAATATTTGATGTCCTCATTACTGGCTAAATAATTATTCAGATTGGTCCGTGTAATTTTCGTCCTTAAGCAAACTTAACGAGAAAAAAGAACCAAAAAAGTAAATGAAAAATAGTGTTTAGATAAATGAAAAATCACATTTAAATGAGAATACTGCTATTTGTACATAAATAAATATATAATGGTTTACATATGGATGATGTGTCAAAAAGAGAGTCAAAAAGTTTTTTTTTTTTTTTTGTGAAGAAATTTTGATTCGATCATATCTTACCAGATTATGTATATGTAAATCATTGTATACATATATCACAACAATTTAAATTGATGGTGCTTTGAGCTAACCTAATAAAATTCTGCATTGATGGAAAATGAAATATCCCAAAATAAGGTCAGGGGCGTCAGGCCAAAGAAAGTATTGTTTGGAAGTTTGAATATTTTTTTAATAATCATTTTACAAAAATTTCTCCATCTTTAATAATAGTATTAGTAGTGGTGGTAGTGGTAGTAGTACGAAGGAAATGTTATTTTTCAAAAATCAATTTTTTGACACTTTTCTCATATTTTTTGACTTGTGTAAGTTTTCAGAAATGTTAGTCAAAAGAGTAAGATAAGCATACATTGACACACTGATAAAAATCTAACAAGGTATGCATTGAATACAGGTTGTCAAAACGTACCAAGTCCTCATAATGTAGGTGGTTCCACCAAATTAGTAAGTGGTGTGGTGTATTCCTCGTTCTCTTAAAAGAGTGAATGTGAAATTCACTGTTCATTTTTGTCACATTTGTTTTCACATTCATCTGGTTTGAAATCGATTTGGTATTGTTGCATTTGCCGACTTAGTTATTATAACAATATATATATTTGCAAACCACCTATTTTGCCGCCAGTAGCTACAATACATGCAAATGCATTAAATGCAGTTGCAATAAATTCCCTCCTTTGTTCATTTCTGTCACATTTTGGTTTTCACATTCATCCTGTTTGAAACCGATTTGGTACTATTGTATATGCCGCCTGAGTTATTATAACAATATATATATTTGCAAACCGAATGTTAGGCTGCCACTTTCTACAATACATGCAAATACATTAAATGCAATTGCAATAACACAGTTATTCTCTTATTATTATTTTGATTTCATTTCAAATATCAAATAAATTATTCGTCTTATCAAGAAGTTTGACGGAATTTGAATTTCAGACTGAAGGAAATTTTTGATTCGCAAGTTAGAACAAATGTGAGTTTCTGATTTTTTTTTTATCTAATATATTTTTTTCGAGTATGATTTTAAATTTGCAAAATGCTAAATGGTGTTTGATGTTTTTGTTTAATTCAAAAGCATATTAACCATTCTTATTTTCAAAGACGAAGAAAAAAAGAAAAAATTACAGACATCTCTGTGTCTTCACAGATACTATCTCTGTGTCTTCATGGAGACACGGCCAGTCTCCATGTCCCCACGGAGTGTGCTTTCCGTCTCCGTGTGGACACGAAGATGTGTCTCCGTCAGCACACGGACGTGTCTCCGACACGACCAGTCTTCGTGTGTCCACGGAGACGGCGGAGACACGGAGCTATGAACATCTGTGCACAGACCAAATAACATTCAAAAAGAATAAAGAAAAGGGGAATCAATGTCTATCAACAGTTGTAGCTTGTGAGTTGGTTGTAATGTTAATATTATTATATTAAATTCCCATAGAATCAAAATCTTTTGCTGTGCACAATGTCTAGAAAAATCTATTGACATAGAATAAATTTCTAATATCTCAATTTGATTAAAATGTAATAAATCATATTAAAATGTAATCAAGCGTGAAGAGTATAACTAATCAACTAAGGAAGAGATCAAAGAAAACAATGTGAACGACAAAAATTAATTATCAGAAAAGCAAAAGCTTAGTGGGAACATTATCAGTAGGCTCTTCCTTTAATGTTGAAAATAAATACATGTAAAGTAAATTTTAAAAGGAATTCTTTCATAAAATAATTGTTGTGAAGATTTCGTTGACTTATATTGGTTGAAAAAATGGTACTGATAGCATTGTATAAAAAAAAAAATTCACCTCCGTGCACATGTGCCTCCGTGTGCACACGGAGGTACATCGTGTACCTCCGTTTGCACAAACGGACATGCGCACAGACACCTCCGTGAGCGTATGGAGGCACACGGTGCGCATGGATGATTTTTTTTTTTTAAGTAATGCTACCAATAAGAAAATGCATACAAAGCTTCTTCCAATTTTTGGTTAGGAATAAAATGGGTAAAGTGAAGAGTTATTCCCTTTCTAAGTAAGTTGGGAATTAAAATATGATTCAAATTTTGGTTTCCTAAAATTGGAAATATTAATAAAGGAAAGGAAACCATTGAAAGATGATGTGAACTAAAGAGTGATTGCATAGCATGAAACATTTGGATATTAAGTATTCGAAGAAAATGACGTAACTTTTGCATACAGTGTCCCTTTTTGGATTAACAAAAGGTACCCTATATTTGTGAAATATGCAATTCTCCTTGAATTTTTTGGTTTACGCAATTTAGTCCCTAAATTTTATGTTTGTTGCAAATCAATCACAAAATTTTCTGATTTATGCAAATTAACCTTTTTAGATGTTGCAAAGCCGTTCATACTGGCCCACTTTGAAGATGCTCTTGATAGACAGCCTAGTAGAATCCACTTTATGTTGTTGGGCCGAATTTTTCATTGAACGCTACCCCCAACCAAATATCTAGCTAGATAATTCATTCTATGGCCCAAATTTAAGTCATCTTGAGGCCCACTTAACACCATCTGGCTCAAATTTTTATCCACCATCGAGGTTGAGCGAATAGCAAGGAATTTGGCACGGTACACTATTTTATTTTTCAACAAGGAATAACTGGGATTATCAGTGCTATAAAAATATACTAGGGATCACTTTGATACATCACTATTAAGTACTAATGGGACAATTTTTTCTAATGTCAAGCTTTTGAATAAAAAATAAAAATAATATAGAGCAAGTTCAAGAAAATCTGAATAGACAGTTTCATACATTCTTAATAATTAAAATTTTTAAATGAGTTGATTTAACTGTTTTCTACTTTTATAAAATTCACGACCTATTCCAAGTGGTCCAAAAAAAAAAAAATCTATGGAATTCCAAATTTTTTTCAACATATGGCTAAAGGTCCATAGAGGTAACTTCTTGCATTAGAATGCTATTAATCATGGAAGACAATTTTATTTTATTTTTTGGAAAAATTACACAATAATTAACTCAAAACAAGTAATTTAGACAAGAATCAATAATTCGTGGAAATAATTCAAGCCGTACTTGATATTTGGATTAAGGGCATACGTGTGTCTCAAAAGAAAGAAAGTATAAAGAAATAAGATTTTTTTTTTACTGCTCAAAGTTAGAAATACATAACTGCTTTTGTATTTAAGATATGGATTATACATCTAAAAAATGTAAATTTATTTTACTCAAAAAGTAAAAAAGTAAGTTATTCATACGTTTTTTTAAATTACATTTTTTATAGACCTAGAAAAACGTGCTGCGAGTTTTTGAGCAGAAGGAAAAGGGGAAAATAAGAGTTATTGTGTTGAGATTTGAATTTTCAAGTCTTAAATCTTAATACATTAATTGGAGAATTATTGCAAATTAAAATAAACTTTAATTTTTTTATGTTGTTTACTCAAAAGTCTTCTCTTTTACAAGTTCACGAAATTCCATGACTAACGTATTTTCATTTTCAATTACTAAAGTCAAAATCATAGAACCCACCCCTCAACAATAAATCAATCAATGTGGACCCCAAATTATATATCAATACATTTGTTGACTCAAAAGTCTTTAAACCCATGTATACAACATGTAATTATATAATTTCCTTTCTAAAATATCCTCGTTGACTTCAAGTCTATGAGATGAAGTCAACTTTAACCACTATGATCGACAATGCTACAAAAATTATACTAAAGATCTTTGTGATACAATGCTAATGAGTTGGTAACTAAAGGCACACTTTTTTCTAATGTCAAAGTTTTGAATAAAAAAAAAATCTGATCTAGAGGAAGTTTGAGGAAATATGAGTGAATAATTATATTCACTTTTAAATAACTTAAACTTTTAAATGAGTTGATTTATCTGTTTACGAAGTACACAATATATTCCAAATGGCCCAAAGAAAAATCTTGAAATTTCATAATTTTGTCAACATATGTTTAAAAGTCCATGGAGGTAACTTCTTGCTAATGAGTGCTATTAATTATCGAAGTTTTTTTTTCGAATATGTCCAAATCATAGAACCTATAAAAAAATCAACTCAAATCAAATAATTTAGACAAGAATCGATAATTCATGAAAATAATACAAGTTTTACTTGTATTATTGTGTGGCTATCCTAATTCTTCGAGAGAAATATAACTTGACCATCCAAGTCGATTTAATGTATTGATGTTAACTTTATTAATGAGCACTACATGTCCTCAATTTTCCTACTTTTTTTTGGCGGAGATCACACTAATTACTGTATTTAGTATTATATTATTTTAATTTGACTCGAATTATAATCGTTATTTTATTATCTTGTGTTATTTTTAATTGACTCTAGAATAATCGACATATTTTATTATGTTATGCTATTTTAAACTGATTAGACAATAATCGTCAAATTAA